>JABFPJ010005463.1:0-12169 GCA_022817425.1 Gryon sp. ZL-2020
ATTAGTCTCATATATATACTATAGTAGACTTAAGTTGATGTTTACAAAACATTTCATTAGAAGTCTTCGTAGCTCAGTGTGTAAGATGTTTAACTTTCACGTTCGGGTCTTGGGTTCGATTCTCCATGATGCATTTTTGAACAAATATTTTACACAACTGTTGAATAAACGTAGGTGTGCCTACTGAGGCTTAATTAGGCCAACATTGGATTTCATCAAATATCTCATACCAGGGAGGCCTCGTTAGGCCCATATTAGGAATTCCTAACTAGGTAATTTATAGGTTAGCGTTTCAAACCAAAGTGGGTCCCTCAAAAATCCCACATAGGGCCAATGTTGGTCCAATCTTGAAACAGGGTTTGCCCAAAAAGGTCCCAGGTTCAGCCAAGTTCAAAATTCTACTAGGGGTTGCACGAAAGTTCGTTACACGAAATCGAAACTTATAATACGAGTTATAGCTATTATTAGTTAGTTGCTTTTAGCTTCATAAGATCGACATTATTATTTATGTTAATGCATCGTTAGTTTATCTCATACAAAAAAATTTTATTTTCTATTTCACTGATTTTATCGTCTTTGAGAGCATGTTTTTATTTTTCTCTAAACATGTGCAGTAGAAATTACTTCCAAGCATCGAACCAATTGTACATTGAGACTGATCGCATAATGTCATTGTCCAACAATTGCAACGTCTACGTTTTCAGAGCAGATGCCATCATACTCAATATTTGTGAACATTTAGATTCCAGCTGAGCGTTATTTGATTACTGCTGGTGAGACTATAGTTAAAAAAGAGACTTTCAAGGCAGTGAAGGAAGAATAAGAAATCAATAGAAAACAAAAAAGTCAAAATAGAAGAAAAATAGTGTGAAAAAAATAAATAAACAGACTCAGTGGAAGAGACTTGATATGTCGAGTTTATTTGTAATGTGCATTTCTATCTCGTAAAACCACTTTTCGTTTCAACATTTATATCTTTGCCTTGACTATATCTATTGCTGACGTTTATTTCTTACGTTTGATTCGTTGACAAGTGTAGCTTAAAATACGAAAGATCCTATTCTGATAACAGTAAATTAACTATCAAGACAAAAAGAGTTAATAAAATTACAGTGATTCATTTTTTACTTATTAATCACATATATCTCTATACAATATATATTTGTATAGAGTACCTACTACTTAATAATAATTTTGTAAAGATTGATTGTTATTAAATATGCTATCACATTATAAACCCAAATTTTGTTAGTTTTCCATTAATACTATATAACCTACGCTTACTATTGAATTGCTCTATTAAATATATTTTATGTATAAGATATGGGGTAATTTTTTATTCAAAATTGTAAATATATTCTCTACAATATAATTTTTATTCATACTCTTTGAAAACGCGTTTTTATTAATCTTTTAATATTAAACAAAATATAATTAAAATAAAATATAGTTTAAAATAATATTAAGTTAATTTAATGGCAATATATATATTATTAAGATGAGCATGCCATTTTATTTAAAAGCATATATAAATATCCTAATACAAAAGTTTTCCAGATTCTTTATCGATCGTCTAAAGATTTCTTTTTCGTTACGGTAAATAAATTTTCGCGGTATAGACAGTACATGTCAATCAAAATATTTTTCTTTAAGTACTTTCCCTTTTCTGTATATAGCAATAGATAAAAGATGATTTACGAGTTATTTGATAAAAATATTGCTTTGTCAAGTAACTCGTGATTCAATCAAAATTATTTAAAATTATAATATATAAAATAATAATTGAATTCATTTATTAATACTTGAAATGTTTTAAATATTATTATTATTATGTAGCTATATCATTACAAATTCTTTTTTAAATCTGAACTAAAATAAGTAATCCAGAAATTTAAATAAACAAAAATGTAAAGCCTAAGGACAAAAATAGTCTAAACATTAAGAAGCAATGATGTTTAAAAAATATTAAGCCTTAAATTCAAAGAATGAACCTAAAATAAAATCTAAATGCAATTTTAAAATGTATTTCATTAAAAAATAAAAGAAAATTTAGAAACCTAAATATGTAATGATTTTATTATTTTTTCTTTATTTTTATCAATTTTCAAATATTAGATTAAACATTCAGATGAGAATAAATTAGAACATTCAAAGTTTTATATAAAAATAGCAAAATTAGAACAATTATCAAAAGATCAATCAATTCATTTATTTTATACGTTTTCATGATACTTCTCACGATCACAAATCATGTATAATAAGGTCTATATCGGGAAAATGACCAATAAGACAGCAATAATAAAAAAAAGCATTAACAATCAGAAATTCAAAAAGGTTTTAGAATCTTATTATCATTAAATTTCTCACTTGTATATATTTTAATAATTCTTATAAAAATCCAAATTCAGTTAATATTGTAATTTGATCATTCGCTTAATGTTCGAATATTTGTCAAAAATAACAACGGAAAAAACGTGCACGTTATGATTTAATTTAATTTATATGACTCGATCGCAATATATATATTTTTTCTTTATTCTGTGTAATTATCATTATAAATATAATAAAAAAACAGAATCATCATATTTACAAAAACGAAATGGGAACATATAAGAAACTGAGAAATCCACAAATATTAATAAACGTATTCCTAATATAAGATATTGATATTAATTAACATGATCACGTACATAAGCTAAGTTTACCCTACTTAACTTTTCCCACCCAGGTTGAGTCCAACGGACTCGTTAGAAGGAGAAGTACGAGTGAACTATTTTTCGAGCGATAAGGATATAAAAAAGAATTGGTCAGAGGAAGGTTTTTTTGGAAAAAAAATCCAAATGTTGACTTATAATTTAGCTACTTTTCTTAGTTTTGTTAGTTTAATAATCATGAAATCTTTAAATACTTGGCAGTGACTACGAAAAAGCTCACTGTCAAGTATTGTAAGGATCGCCTGGGTACTACCGTTAAAGCATCTTATAAAGATGTAGAAGGCTTTTATTGAAATTGTATTGACAGATTGGTATACTGCTTATTTCCAGTCAAGAATAAGTAGGTAGTGGCTCGCTTGTACTTGGTGCGAGTCACTACTGTGGCTTTTGATGATAATATATGACAGCAGTCTGAAAATAGCTTTATTAGCTTAAAGAAAACACATTGTTTTATTATTTAAATGAGTGGACTTTCGTAATTTTACAGGGTGGGCTAATGCATGCAGGCGAGACCCAGGACATAATCAAAATCGAATTTTACTCGGTAAATTCGTTTAATCTATAAGGTCTCGTCCAGATATACATAACACTGTAGTTGCTCCTGCGCGTACATCAACATTTAAGAATATTTTATTTTAAAACAATCAAGTGACCTTTAATATATGACAGCCACCTGAAAATTGTTATAATGTGTTTGTGTTAATCTTCCGATGCCCAAGCTCAGATCCATAACAAAAGTGACGAAGCGGGGCAACTAGGTCGACAAAGCCGGATTTTATTTATTCAAGTAATATAATGTAAATAAAGCATACTTTTATAATTAAAATATTTTTATTATATTATAGACAACTCAACTATTGCATTAAAATCACTTTGACAAGAAAAAACGAACGCTAAAATAATAGACATAATATCTATAATATTCTGAACAAAACACCTAAATACATCACTCGCTTCTGGAATTATTGTTACAAGAAACACGTTTGATTTTTCTTGTACAAATCAAGTGTAAGATTATTAATTAAATTAACAATTTTGGCTACTATTGTTCATAACTACATAAAATATGATATTTATTGATAAAATGGAAAAAGTCAATTGTAAAATAGATGTGTCGAAACGCCCCGCTTGGGCATTGGAAGGTTAATCACATCAACATCAGTGCTTTTTTTTGTCTATAATATATAAATAATTATTTGAAATAAATAAAATAAGAGCAAATATAAAATAAATGAAAGAAATAAGAAATATGGGAAAAAGTGAAGGAGTTCATGAAAAAAAGAAAACGTGAATTTCACACTGAAAAAACTATATTGCATTAAGATGGCAAAGACAGTGCTAAGTAAACATTGGACTGAAACAAGATTAAACTGACTTTTCGTTTTTGAGAAGGGAAAGTGCCCTTTTGCTTCCTAGAAAGTTTTGAACAAAACGGAATTATTCCCTCCCTCGTAACGAAAAATATTCTATGCAAGATGAGAGATTCCGTAACGGAACAAAATATATTTCGAAATATATGCAAAAATATATGTAAATATGTGCACATATCTTTTCGGCAAAAAGTTATATATTTAATATATATTTCAAATATATTTCTGAAATATATTTGTAAAAATATAAGCAAAAATATATGTGTAGAATATATGCAAAAATATATTTACATATAAAAAAATATGTGAAATATATTTTCCAATATATTTTAGCGGCAAAAAGTTATATATTTTGACATATATTTTGACTTATATTTTTTTCCGTACGGATTGCGATGAGGGAATCCGTTTTCCTCGCGGCTTGTAAATTTTGACCGGGAAAACGGATTTCCGATTTCATCTCCCTTGTTGCGCAATATACTATTTCTCGCTCAAAAAAAAATTTAGTTAGATTCTAGTTAGTAGAGTTCGTAATATTGTTTCTTTATTTCACGTTCAGTGCAAGAAAGTACTTTTCTGCACTGAGGTTGCCATTTTCTTTGGAGCACGTATGCACGCGAAGAAAGAAAAGCGACCTCTTTTTATTAAAGACCTCTTATTATTTAGGTTCTCATCTTCTCGATGCGCGCTACACAACGATATAAAAAATAGTATTTTATTTATTCATTAAAACTTTTACTGTCAAAAACTTGTGTTTCTGAAGAGGGAGAGAAAACATTTTTTTTATACTTGACCAGAGACACTACCACCGTGTAAGCACTGCCATGATAAATAATTATATATATGCGTATGTGATATGTTAACATGCCCCGTTTGCTATGAAATTTGTTCAATATAAATTATAATATGTTTCAATAATAAATAATATTATGATTATCAAAGAAATTTTTATTTTTATCTTTAATCTTATGTTATAATATTTTGTTACTGCATTTGAACAGAAACAAATATGAATTACGTAACCACGTTATATAATAGAAAGTCATCAACATGGCTACCCTGTCATGTTGACTTTTTTTTATGAGTTTATGGTTTGTTTCTTCTTTTGAACAAATATTACAGAAAGTTGTGATATAAATCAGCTAATACAAAATATAAAATAATAAATTTAAATAAACATTAATGTTTGTTCATAAATAGTTTTCTTTGACAGAAAAAATTTTCAAAAACTAACAATAATAATTATTTATAAAGAAATAATAATGTTTAAATGAATCAAGTTTTCAACTAAATGTTTGTTGTTTATAAATGTGTTAATTATTGTTCATGTTATCTTTACTTGTTAGTATGCGCATTTATTTTTCTAATATATTCAATAGAATGCCGAAATTCCTAAAACTGAAATCTGGCACATTTGCATAAATTTGATTTTACTTTCATGCCCATCGGATTGTATTTCTACTTAGTAAGTATAATATTTATTTTTAGACTATTAAGGCCGAGCCTGATACTGATAGGACGGGATTTCCGAAGCGTCTTGCGCAACGAGATTTCCTTCGTTCGGATCGTTGCACTTCCATGTTTAGTTCCGTCAAACGGCATTCTCTGGAGAAACGATCCTTGCCGGTTAACTGTTCTTTTCTTCGTCGAAAACTTTTCTTGTTTCGGCGTTTTCCGGTAAAACAAACCCGCGTGCGACCCTGTTCTTTCGTTGTCTGCAACTACGCTACGAACGACCTATGCAAAATAGTTGCGAAGAACCAGAAGAAGGACGAGATGGACGTAGAAAAAATTGTTTCAGCTCTTTTACAAAAAGGTGGCTAATCTAACTTTATGCAAAATTTTTTCTTTAACGTATGGAATATTTGAATAATGTTTAATTAATGACTATACCTAAAGTACGCAAATTATTTTCAAATTTCTTATATTTCGAAGGTAATACAAATTCGTCTCTTTAATGAAAAAGTACAACTTTATTCATTTTTAATTCTGTATTTTCAGTGCATTTTTCAGAAGAGAAAGATAGAATAAAGTAGGTATATACATTAATATTGAACCTGTGTCAGCAAATCTTAATAAAAAAATGTTAAATAAAACATATACTTTATAAATTTACGAAATCTCACGACTCATGTTACATTGGTAAAAAAATAATTTATTGCTAAAATGTTTAAATAAGATCCAAATAATTTTATTTTTGCTTTCACATTTACTTTTATTTGCAAAAAACTTGCACGAAAAATCTCAATCTATACAAATTCTGACATTCTATTTCTCGAACCATTTCTATATATGAAACATTCTGTATCCCAATAAGTAATCCACAAGTTCAGATGTAATCGTGTTATAAACTCATACCAATATCGTGTAAAAATTCTTCCTTCCTGACGTCGCAAAGTATATGCCTCTTACAAAAATATCTGGCATTGTTCCTGTCTTGCAAGTAATAGTGCTGCTTAAGTGCAGAAAAACCTAGAAAAATAAAATGTCTACACGATGTCTCGTAGTAGAGACAATGAATTATGGATTACTGAATAAAAACGACATTCTAAGGATATTAGAAATAAGGATAATTGACAGAAATTATTTTTGGAAAACACCAAACATCTTTGCTATAAAGTGTATACTTTAGTATGAAATTATCAAAATTAAATAAAAAAAGAAAATAAACGATTATACATGCAATTAATAGTGAAAAAAATTAATTCAAATGAAATAATATAGATTTATTACTTTGAATATAATAAACATGTATTATTAAATATATATATGTTTTCTTTAATGCTAAAATTATATAAATGATTTATATACATTTTTAAAGAATTTCTGATACATTTTTATGGAAAAAAATCTCGACTTTTGTCATGGGTTCTCGAGGCTTTCATAAGCGTCGCAGCGTATCGTCCATTATTCAACGGCATTTGGTTTATTTATTTTCTTCGAGTAACACACCCCCAACTTGATTCTGCCGAAATCAATCCCATCAAAGTTTCGACTGTGCCAATTCTCTTTGTCTTTGTATTCGACGGAGAAAGGGAGGAGGAGTCTGTTTCTGGCGAATACCGCATTTTGTTTTGTTTTTTAAATACGTGTACGCGATTGTAAAAACATGTCATTTGCGATCCGTTCCAATCGAGATACTATGACGAATCCTAGAGTAAGAAAGGAACGCGGGGGAGAATCGGAAATGGCATACAAAGAGAACGTAACGAGTCTCGTAAGCCGTGATGAGAAAAAGAATATTTCAGCGCAAGCCTGGAGCATTGGATTCAGGCCAGTCGTTGTGTTTTTAAGATATTGCTTTCTGGCTGGTGCATGCCGTCTTTGGTTCGATGCCGAAGCTAAGATATGTGAGGGATGCATTTCCCTCGGTTATTCCGCCTGTTACAAAGGCTTTCGAACTCGCATTTTTCTTGCCTCAACTCTTTCGATCAACCTCTCAGGCCTATTACGACGAAGAACAGACTGCACTTTTTATAAAACATCTTATCTTTTCACGAATAGAAATGTGTTTCTTAAAACAAACAGAAGATATAATTATTCAAATTATATTGTAATATTCTTCGAATTTTTTGCACGAAATAGTTTACATTTGATTAAAGTATACCATCACTTAAATATAAAATGTAGTCTCGTACGGTGGAAGTATGCAGTGTATTTTTAATACACATTTAAAAGATTTCATATATTATAATACTGATTTCATTAAATGAGTGTTAGAGTTATTTTTCTAGCAACAGATGAATATATATTTTTAAAATTTAATAAAAATAAAAAAAAGTATTTTTTTTATTTAATTAATTTTATTTAAAAAATATTATATATACGTTAATTAAAAAATATACTTTTTTTTATTTACGTATATATAATATTTATTCAGACATACATTATAAGAATATATTTTTCATTTCTTGATAATTATATTAATTAGTTAAAAACATTTAATTAACGAAATTTTCGAAGTAGTCAGTGAAAGTGAACAAATTAATCTGTACGGTTTATTTGAATTTCATGTAAAAAAAACAAGTGCAAAAATGTTAGCATAGATGTTTCAATAAATTGATTGCAAGCTACTTTATAAATTAATTAAATTGCAATAATCAATAAATTGCAATTCAATGTACACTTTCTTGTCACGTTGTAACTAGTGAATCAAATGAAATCAGATTAAATTAGATTAAAATAATAAATTAATCAGTTACATTTTAAACATCTGCAAGATTGATTGGAAATTGTTTATATATTTTATATGCAGAACATGAGCCATTTTTTTGTAAATTTTAAGTTGCTAATAATGCTTTGGTGTAAAAAAATGCAGGTAATACGTTTTTTCGTATTCGCTTTTTTTATATATTAAAATACAAACAATAATGAAAAATTAGCATCATGTTTTTTTAGAATTTATAGATAAAAATAGCTTTTTCACTGTAATAATAAAATCTTGTATATGCTCTAAGATTTAGTTTTCCATTGGGAAAAATATTCCTACAATTGTATGCATGCTCATTTAATAGAATATTTGATACGCTATCGTTGGCTGTTGAACTTAGGTGTGAAAACGTAGTCAAACTTATACATTATACACCGCAAAACACTGATGCCAACTATATAGTTTTATTTAGTTTATTGTTTTTACTATTAGGGAATGGTAAATAAACATTTGTCGCATGCACTTGAAATAAAATTCTGTTCTCTTATTTTTAACTAAAAATTTACTGAGTTTATTGTTGCACTGCTTTATATATCTATATTATACAAGTTTCTCTAACTGAGTGAAAGTAAATTAAACAAATAAAAAAATTATTCTTTAATTTGATTGCTTAAAAAATGTGCTCAACAAACAAACGTACCCATATAGAATAAGCGGTGGTATACCGATAATGACGAAATGAACAAGGCCCTAAAAAGTACTGGTTGATGACTGTCAGCAGCCAGTACTTCCCCAGCATGTACCTCATGGTTCAAACAGTACTTATTCCGTTGTTATATCAGCGGTTGCAAAATTATAATATATCGGTTTACAAACAACTGTTGGCACAGTACTGGCAAAGTACTAATTCCGTTGTTATACCGACGATTGGGAAATCTTGTTATTCGATTACAAACAACCGTTGGAAATGTACTGGCAAAGTACTAATTCCGTTATTATACAGACTTTCAGCAATTTTTTCGAACCACCATGATACCAATTTCTTTGAATGACAAAGGATAATCAAAATAATCCTCATCTGTTACAAGATATTCGTGTCCTTTTATCATAATTTCATCATCATATTTACCATCAATCTTTCGATCGAATAGTCTTTTGATTTTCAAACTATTGCCATTTTTCATTTTTACAATATTGTCTGGATGGTTTGATGTAACTGTGAAATTTTGTAATTTAATTTGAGAAAACTCGATCTCATTTAGATCATCTTCTCAAATAGAACATATTGGTTTAATACATTTCTTGGAAGTCCTGTATATAAGAGGATAGCGATGTGTAACTACTTCTGAAAATCCTTCCTTTAATTCTGACAGTCGTTTAGATATTTGAGAAAGAGGTTTCGTTGTTGTTTTAATAAGTTTTTTTAAATAACCAATACAGTCCTCAAAAGGGAATGCCGAAAAATCAGATAAAGGTACATCCATGGTAAGAACATCATCGGCAATATGAATTAAATTATGAATCGTTATAGAAATACAGTCTTCTCCATATTTTGATGGCATTATCAAAACAAATTTTCGCAATAGATTTTTGCAATAATTTGCTTGTTCAACGGCCAATTCTTTACTCATCAATAATCTACACGATGCAAACAAAAGCATTAGATGTTTATAAAGATCAAGAGGTAAAAGAAATTTGAAAAATAATACAAAGCAATATAAAAGCATAAATCTGTACTGAGTCGCCTTCTAATTAACAGTATTAGATAAATCGAATTTTTTCCTCTGAAATTCCATTGCAATATTTTTAGAAAAATCGTCCAGTTTTGTTTGTAGTATATCTCGCTGTGCATTGTCTAATTTATCGTTGTATATTTTTTCTAATAAAAATGCCGAAACTCCAGAGCATAATAAATGCATTGAATCTAGCAATACATTTCGAATAACATCAAATCCAACTATGTCTAGCAACGGTGATCGTTCATTTGTGACATGATGTTCTGGCTGCAACTGTAATCGAAAAGACTCTGACGTACGTTCTGTGCAAGTGATGTCAGAAAAGACTCTTTTTTTGGAAATTTTTCTTTGTAGTCCGGTCCTTTTAATAATGTTGACAGTTTCTCCTTTAATGAAACATCTTTCGCAGCAGTAAAAGCCGGTGTGACCTTTGCATCTTTTGATGAACGCTCTTGCTGGAGTATCACAGCAAAATTCCATTAGTAATTGAAAAATTTACTTCCTCCACAAATTCTTCTAAATAATCCCTTGCAGATAAAGGTTTTGAATGGCCATAGTAGGCACCAATTAGAAAAGGCTTTGAATTGTAATTGTTATTATAAATAGTACCTAAGATCGGCCACATATGATTCGCTGAATTATTATAGACATCTGCGCCATCTACGTTAATAATCTAATTTATCTCATTTTCGTTATAGATTGCTGGATCTATTATAAATTCTAAAGCTGTCTTGATTCCAAAATATATAAATTGACCGTAAGTGTTGTCAAGTTCTAGCATAACTCGTAAATTTGTTTTTTCTTTACTTATCCGTAAAAGCGTTTTACTCGATTTCGGCAGTGATAAATAATTTTCACTTCTTAAAACTATTAACAAATCGTCAACAAATCGATGAGTTATGGTTCCAATATGTCTATGAATTAATGATACTAGTTTTCCCTGTATGTTACCTTCAGTCAAGTCTTCAATTTGTTTACTTTCCAGAATAAATGCGGATGGATTATCCAAATCTTCATTATCACTAGAAGAGTCTGATTCAACCTGTTGATTGTCACCAGAAGTATTTATGCCCTCTTCAACGTTGTTAAGAGATGAAGATGAAGATGAAAGAGCGGTCATCTCCTGATCATTAATTGATAAATCATTCGATTGTAAATCTTCATTTATTGCAGATGTTTCCATATCCCGATAAAAAAGGACGTTTCACTTTGCATTTGTTGGGCGAATTCTGGATTATGTTCAAGTTCATTATTTGAATCAGCGTATGTTGTTGTCTGGTCGTTAATATTGTTTCTAGCTGAAAAATTAAAAATCACAGGAAGTAATATAAGTAAACCATGACACTAATCATATTTAAAATATTTGTGGTAATCGTAAACTTCTAAATTTCTTCGTTTCAATTACTTTTCGAAAAATATTAAAATTTGATAAAGAACATTCACCAGAATTTGTACACGGTTAGACCGGGCGCCCGGTGGTAAATGCGTTGAGCATCGGTAGCCAAGGCGCTACAAAAAAAGTAACTTAGCGCTTTGATAATAAACGCGCGGGGGCTAATTAGAAATCGTCCGCGCATCGGTTGCCGATGCGCTGGGCATTGAGCAAAATACATCGGAGGGCGGCGCGCAGCGCACTGAATCTCAGCGTTCGAGCATCGAAAATCGATGCTCCGCGCTCTAAAAATGGACGATTTGCGTATTGTTCTCGCTGTTACTACACGTTCTGATCTAGTTACAACCTAACCTGTAATTTCAATGCAATTTGGTTGCAAGTTCAATATTAATTGACTGTATTATAATAATATCACTGAATCCTTATACGTTATAATAATATAAATATAATAATAATTAATATATTAATAATAATAATTTTAATAATGATAAATAATAAGAAAATATGACTGTAATAAATACGTTTATTTTGCACAAGAAATATATATAGTTAAACTAAATCCATCGCTTAGGGATAAATAATTGCTTTCCTAAATTAACAATACGCGATACAGGAAAAGGTTTCATTTTGTTTAAACAAAAACACCGCCAGTTAGAATTGTCGTGTTCATAAAAATCATTCAGTCGATATGCTTGATAATGATTGATATAATATGTATATTTCGTTATTTCTTTTACAAGTAAATAAATGTTTGCATTATCCTCTATTATATCGCCAATGATGAAGAGCTCGTGTTCGTTTTCAGA
>JABFPJ010005464.1:0-12169 GCA_022817425.1 Gryon sp. ZL-2020
AAAAACAACGACGTTGGCATATACAAATTGGACCAGCCCTATTCTCTGGCTTTCGAGAATTCGAATTCCCTTTTGTATATGTAGCAAAAAATCGTTTGGCGATTGGAAATTTAAAGCAGAAGGTGTCAACTTGTGATTCATTTTTTCACAAACAAAGAGTTTCAAGTTGTCTTTTAAGCTAAACGTTTAGTGTCGATGAATTAAGTAAACTTGTGAATGTAATCACTGCAACTGAAGCAAACCTCTACATTTTGTATACCGCATTGTATATGTCGAAAAATCAGAATTTTACTACATATAAGCATGTCATTTTTATGTGATGTCAAAAGTTTATAAAAAAAAGTATCGTCATTTTGATGGTTAAATTAGTCAAATTTTCATGATTGTCCATGTAAAAGTATAACAGTTATGTGGTTGTGTATGTATAGTAATGTATGTGACTGACTTGTTGTATAAAAGCATGTGACACATTTGTGGTTTTCATATGGTACACATCTCATTTTGTCATGTGTCGAGTCATGTGTAATTCTTATGTGCCACATGAGACATTCCTTTTAACAAATCAAACAATTAACACACTTCATTGGAAAAATAACATTGTAAAACTTTAATACGTAATAACAATATAAATTTATTATCATCAAACATCGTGTACTATTTACCATCTTATTTTTACAGTCAATTATACATTCACTATCACGTGATCTATAAGTGACAAATGTGTGATTTGTAAAAACGTACATGTGCTTCTTGAATAACATATGTGCAATTTTCTTATATAACACATGTGTGTGTTCCTTTAACACACAAGTTTTTATATAACACATATGTATTTTTTATCTAAGAAAAACATAGCGTTATTTTTTATGTAATACAACTATATAACATAAATACAAAACAGGTAGATGGCAGATTTAAAATGCAGATTTTTTCTTAAAATATGTTTACTTTTACATGGAAGTGAAGAACATAGTGGAATAAATGAGAAGAATAAGGAAAAGGGAAATAATCGAAGCGACAAACATCGAATCGACGTTGCTTGGCAAACACACGACGATGATTTTGAATTCGTCATTGCATTGTTATGCGTTCAAAATCATGGTTGACATACGACAACGTTCGAACGTAGCCGATAAAAGCACGCCTCTCTAGTAATTTTGTACGAAAGCCGATCGATCGGCGGCTCATTCAAGCGCGATTGCGCGCGGATATCGAAGGCGCCTTTTTTTCTCTTTTCCTTTCCTCTCCCGTCGTCGCGAGCTTAACTTTCATAAAGGATCGCGTCGCACGCTCGTTGGAAAAGCTCGTCCGGTCATTTTCCACGAAATGGAAAACACCATTTTTCCCTCGTTGCAAATCACCGAATGGCCTTTCACGAATAAAAAAAAAGATATGAGAGAGAGAGCGAAAGAGAACAAAAAATCCACGTAACTCATTTGTAAAGGTCGACACTTTTTTCGTAGTGCGTAATTGCGCAAGAGTCTCGATCTGCATAGATATTTGCCATAGTATTTATGGACATATATACACATAGAATATGTGTACATATATACACTCTTATATATGTATGCATATATATATATTTAGTCATACATACATGCATACATACAGGCATACATACAGAGCAAGTGTGCGAGAAAGGACAAGTGAGAGAGTATCGAATATCATAAAGTCATTATTCTTTGTTACTTCTTTATAATTAAAACAATAAAAAAGCTATTGAATAAAAAATTACAGCAGAACTCATTATTCGCAGTTGCGGACATTTGCGTGCGCCATCTCGCGACATACTCAAACCCTTTTGTAGTTCGTAGTAAAGTTAATGCTTGATGCTTTTTGTTCTTCCATTTCGTATAAAATTATTCTTTTTATTCATGCTACTCGCAATTCATTTTTTAAGAATAATTTTTACATTTTTTTTACATTCGTACAAACAGTTTACTTTTATAGCCGTGTGATATTGTAGTAATACTTATTTGACTTGTAATTTTTAATTTGTTTAATCAAAAGCATGGCATGAAAGTGAATATAATTATTTTTTTTGTGTAGAATATAAATGTTTAAAAAACAAAAATGTGTATAAGATGTCAATTTTTATTTTTATTTTTTTTACAATTTGCATACATTCTATAAAAAGGAGGATTGTGTATGAAATATACAAAATCATCATCATCACAATGTTCTCAAGCAAGTATAGATATTAATTTCTTTTTTTCATCAAAAGACATGTTGTTTTACATTTTTTCATCTTTTTTTAATATTAATTTGCAAGTCGATGCATATTCTTTTACGATCGTACGACGACTTATATACCAACATCATAAAAATATCGTGCTCTGTTATAAATATTATATTATTTTCCTACGATTGTTCACTGATCGTGTTACGAAGATTCATTCAGACCGAAAAATTGAACATAGTACGTATACGAATGAGTATCGAATGTCAGAGTCACGACCGCAAATTGTAGCAATGGATTTGAATTATCGTACGATACGCGGTTTGTACTAGTTGCCTAACGTTGTAGTAACGCCTACTAATGCATTATTCAACGACATTATCGCGTATTTGTTTTTGGAAACTTGCTTCCAATCACAAGTTGACCCATGATTCTCGAAAAAAAAGAAAAAAAAAAAAGAAAGAAGACAAAAACCACTGTGACAATAATAAATGTACGTTTGAAATAACGTATATGTCACAGCGGGACATAAAAGTGACTCTCGATTATATACGTGTTGTATATATAGATACACAAAATAAAATGCAATTTTAAACTTTTAAATTGTGAGATAAACAATTTACTGTACAAACAATATGGTTCATATATACGTGCCAAATCTGTTATGTGTATGTTACAAATATGTCAACTTATATTTTTCGCAAATATGATTTTAATGTATAAGAGTTATAAATAACATCTATGAGACAATAAGGTTTCATTTGTTAAGTTACATGTATGGTTCTCATATGTGACATATATATATTTTTAGTATATAGCATGATATTATGTTAAACTAAGATGCATTGCAACAACTCAAATGATAGTTTACTGTTATATCAAAACATTTATAGTGCAAATTTAGTAGAAATGTATCTGATAACAGTAGTTGTAATTTATTTATTACAAAACCAAGAAATTATAATAATAACAGTGTTTTAAAAGTGTTAACAAATTTGCTTCTGTAAGATATCAGTTTTTGCAATACATTTTTATACTTTGTACAGTATACAAAAAATATATACGATACATATACAATACATGTAACTAAAATGATATTTTGGTATTATGATTGAAAAATATGTTGTGTGTTTGATGGAATTTACTGGTACAAAAAAATATTAAGTGAAAAAAGCATTGCTAACGCAAACATGTAAATTCCATTTTATTTTCTATAATTATCTCTCCAATTATTGAATTATTATCTGGTATTTCAATTACGCACTGCGAATTGAAAAGTACAATTATTCAGGTATATTTATACAAATACGAAGACAGAAAAGCAAGGGAATTAAAAATAATTATGCCTCCATATGCTAACTGTATTCAAGAGAATTTGATCGAAACTAACATCAAAGGGAATCATCGATCACGAAATAGACTGAACTGTATAATGCAGGTCAGGCAACGCTTCCAAGAATAAATATTCTCTTGATACGCTTGCACTGTCAAAGGGTCCGAAAGTGTCAGGACCTCGTTCTTATAATACGTAGGTTAATTTTGTAAATTACTATTGATCACAGGGAGATCCTGCGAGTTGATTTACAGAAATAACTTGCCTTTTTGTTCACTACTGACAAACGGCACTAATTAATTCAAGTAACGTTTAATGTCGTTCTTATCCAAGTCCGTTCACTGAATTAAAAAGTCATCTTTAATACAAGTAAGTAATATAAGGACTTTAGCAAATTTGTAAGTCTTAAAAAGTTAAAAATTAATCTAGGTAAAAATTGACTTATATCCTATTGACAAATTATGTTGTTACTTAACATAAATTAATGTTTTACAAAGTAATAATTTAAAAATTTAAAGTACTAAAATTATGATTTATATTCAAAAGCTGAAGAAATATAAAAATATCATTAGATCGCAATATTCTAAAATAAAGTCACAAAGATAAGATGTTTTCTTATGACTAAGAATATCAATTATAACTTTTCAACATTAAATTTGATAAAAGCATTTTTATCCGTTAGTGTGAATAATGAAACAGAGGTTTTTTCTACGAATGTAATCAACAGCTAAATTTCTACATGAAACACATTGATCGGACATTGAATAAGCCGATGAGAAAAAGACAACCCTAATTCAAAACGAGCGTATCGCACCAGGTCAATCGTGGAATAACGCATGTACATATATACAAGCAGCGCATAAATAATGACAGGAAATTACTTTAAAGTGCGAGTGCTCTATTGCCCTATTCTTATTGTGTTTGCATAGATGAAGAGTATGAGGAATTGTTAACGTCCTCCGCGTTCATAAATTATGAAGACACAACTTCGCAACATGCTGAATTATAGACGTCAAATCAATTTTCATTTCCTCCTTCCAACAAAAAGGAATGTGAACACAAAATATAAACGTCGAATCAAATTTTGGTTCAAAACGACAAGCGCAACTATTTATTCTGGCTTAACTGAGGAAGAAGGGAGGATAAAGTACGAAAATAAAAAGAATATAAGACAAACAAGAAGTTAAACAAAAAAAGCAAACCCATGTTGGACGAGATGGACTGCGATTTATATTTTTTATTCGAGAAGGATGAGAGACTGAAAGGCAGAATGAAAGAGTGAGAATGTTTACAAATCGATGAATCAAGTGAGCAAGTAGGCGACTACAACTTATATATAATACATCAGACACTATACACATACACGGATTCGCGAACTAAATAAATGTTTGACGAATTCTATTTTCCGTCGATAATCTGACGAGTGTTAATATTCGATTTTATATTCTAAAGTACCCTCGATCATTCATAATGTGGCATGTAAACTGTGGCGCCATATAAGTAATGAGTCTTTAGGGACTCCTTAGTATAATGGTGTAGTCACTTTACCAGCCAAAACTTTTGTAATGATAACTTATTGGATATTAAATATTATATACTTATTGTAAATATATTGTAATTAGATAACAAATAACGGGTCTCGGTGATAAATGTTCCACGATTTATTTCATTTTATTTTAAGCTAAGGTTTATAAATAAATCAATTATTTAATGCTTAGAAAATATATTAGAATGATACTGTGAATAAAACTTTATAATCATTTTTGCTTTAAGTGAACAGAAAATGTAAGAAAGAAGCAATTTTCTTTATCTGAAAATAGTAAAAATAGAAACTACGTAATCTTTTATGGATTTAGCGTTAATTAACTGTTAATAGCTGGATAATTACTCAACTTTAACTGCAAAGATGCCATGAATATTTGGATATTTTATCCGAAAAATTTGTGGACTTTATTCACCGGACAAAAAGCTATGCCAAATGTTCATTATACTTGTTCGATTTTCATAATCAATTAACCCGTTGCGCTCAGTCTCATAGTCAGCACCTTTTTTGTGACAAAACAATATGGTTGAAATTTGGAACATTCATATTCCGATTCAATCGTCTATAATTTGTTCAAATGCGCTGCTGACATTATGATGACATATTTTGTATTCGCAATTTTGAAATTTTATTCGGATATTTGTGGTGGTGTCATTTTGAATTAAAACAAGTATTATCAAGTGACAATGCGTGCGTGTAATTATAATAATAGACAAAACAAAAGTATATCAAAGTATGATACATAATGTCTACATGAAAATTACAAAACATTGTAAAAGCCTAGTGTGTAACATTTCTATGTTAGATTTTTTAATGAACAAGTAATGACAGTCGACCGAAATTCACATTTCAATACAATTTAATCCTTTTTTGTAAAATTGAAGAATAGTGTTAGCATTTATGAGATGTTTTTTTTTGTCAATTATTTTTCGAATTTAAATTAATGTATGGCACTTCTTGTAAAAAATGACGAATGATAAAATGTAAAAAATGCGTAAGACTTTGGATATGATATATATATATATCATTCTGCACACTTTCGTAAACATTTAATTCTATCTGTTATATAAATAAGTTTTCCTGTATATGAACTATAGTAACTAATGCTCTTTTCTGATTATAAAAGAACACTAAAAACTACAGGGATATTAGAACAATTTGATCGTAAAGTTTACTCTTGTGTGTTTCTAGTAAAAATTACAACTGTAACCAGTTATATCAACGTATTTAATAAATCATGTACATATAATTTATTCTGATATCTGTGTCTTTTGTGGTAGCAAAACAAGCGCCACAAAAACTATGTAATAAATAATAAGTATAACAAAAAAAAGTGAAATAAACAAAACAAAAACAAAAAAACAGAAAAAAAGTAATATAAATTGTGGTATGGTAATGGCTATTGTATATTATATGGTAAAGTTATTTTTCTATTTTTTCATCGATTATTACTATTTTAGCAATACCATTGACAGCTAGTTGTTACAATACTGTGTAAATATTCTTGATCTAAGAGATCTTTTACATGGAAAATATACCTCGGCCGTGACTTGGCGTTTCATGTAAATTGAAATTACGGAAAAGGTTGCACGGTTCCTTTGACTGCACGCTCTTTTACTAAACAAAAAACGTGACACAGGCAAAAAAGCGTCACGCTCGATTGGACTCTGTTTCCTTCCAATTTTCAAATTAACGGTGCTCGTTTAACGTCGAACTTCGACGTATTTTGTTTCGACGTTCAGTTTTGTCCGCGAATTTGACCAATGATAACAGTTGAAATCTTCCGGCCTCTTTTTGGCCGCCTGTTTTTTTCTCTCCTCCTGCCCCTCCCATCACCCTCTTTGACTTCTCTTCCTTCACTCATCCCTAAATTGTCCAATTTTTTGTTTCACATTCGTTAAATTGAGTTTGGTAGACTGCATTCACAGACTGAGGTGGTTTTGCGTGAATTTTAAAAGCCCAACACAAAATGTTGCAGTTCACACCCCGAATATACTATATATTGAACGCTTTCCATTCAACGCATATTTGCGTATGCAAAGTGTTTAATTGAGTTGCAATTGTGTTGATTGGAATAAGCATTCGATGGAGAACGACAAATGAATAGATAGAGAGGCACATATACGGATCAATCGATTGATAGATAGAATGAAAAGAATAGCACAAATATGTACAAGTTCGTGTGCGCATATTTGCATTATTTTGCATTGTTTATTCAAATTCTGGCTGATCTTTTTTTGGTAAGTTAATTAAACCAATGCCGCTGCGACAATATAATTTTGCTTCTCTATCGAGGAACGTGTTTTTGCGCGATCGTTTGGTTTCGATTAAGGGAATTTCGACGGATTGCTCGACACGAAGTGGCACCTCCGTGACAAACGGTGACTTCGAAAGCTCAAAAAGAAGCCGAACAATCAATTTAAGCACAAGGGCAATCGTATAATGCAAAAACAAATCTGATAAGCTGTAAACAAAATCGACAAAGTAATATTATGCAGTGACAAATATGAAAATAAAACGAACGATTGCAAATTCAATGCTAAGTTTTGAAAAGTAATGAATATTACGTAATGACCTTAAAAGGAACTACCGTTGATCCAATGTCGATGTCGTACTACCCTCGTAATTACCTACGATCTCTCTTTAAATTAATAAGTGTAAAACGTTATAATGTTCGATATCGTATGTCTTCTTTAGCTTTAATAGTGCTTCGATCGGCGGCCCGATGTTATTTTCATCTCATTCAATTTGGGTAGAAGATGCTTAAATATTGAAACATTATTTATAATAGATAAATAATTTTAAACAGACTTTGCATATATTTGTTATAAAACATTTATCTGGCGCGAAATTTAGAACAATGTCTAATATATGATTAAAGTTAAGCTTAATGTTGTAAATCCTCTTTTTTAATACAGACAGTATGATAAGTATTATTATAGTGAAATATATTCTCTTACGAAAATAAAAATGAATGCAATATTCAAAGAAACAGTATTACGGTTGTATTAAGTATTATACATATTAGACTTAATAGAGCGTATAATTCCTAATATTAGCGATTCAGTAAAATACTAATTTCCAGTACTATTAAAATATATGAATTATCAGTACTAAAATTGGTATAATTAAATTAGTATTTTTAGATGCAGATTGTTATGTCAATAGTATATATTTAAGTATATATACACATTTTAGTATCAAAATTCATTATTATTCTATATGAAGACAAACTTTTGGTATCATAATTGAATATCTCCAAACAGTATGCATTTTTCATACCAGAATACTCCTGGACTGATGCCATTTTAAAATTACCATAAATAATGTGTATGTATATGCGCATTGGAAATTGGGAAATCGATTGTCCTGCATCTATATAGACAAGCATTGACCCAAATATTAAGCTCAGTTGAAAGAGATGAAAAAAACTGTTACGGCAAAGCCACCGCACGTATCGAACAACGCGGCTACACCTCGTACATGATCTTAGGGGTTAATTAAACACTTATTATATAGGAAACTTAAAATATCTTAAGGTAGTCGACGAAGCTACAGTGTTTCATAACACAAATAATCAAGATAACAAAGGCGCTCCGTGTCTTCAAGATAACAAAAGCTCGAACTAAAAACAAAAAGAAAAAAAAATGAAATCATCTGCATGAAACGTTTCCGAGTTCAAAGAAAGCGATTGAGCGAGGAATCGGCGGTCCGAACCCCGGGGTGAAAATCCAGCCGTAAAAATATGACGCTCGGCCCTTTTTGCCCCCGGTGTTCGTTTCTTTCAAACTTCATTTTGTAGAACAAGTTTATCATCCTGGCACTTCATGGTGCTCTTTCGATGTTGAGATAAATGTCACAAGTATAACTTCTTAATTAATTAGTCTTATTCACTTTTGGAAGGTGTTTAAACAAATTATCAAAATATTTATGTATGAGAAGAGTATTTTTCAATACTATAGAATCAAAAAATGGCGAAAACAATGAAAAATTTGAATATTGATATTTATTATAAATTAAATAACTAAATCGATATACGAAAACCGATTAAAACCAATAGCAAACACTTTGATTGAAACGTGAAAAAATTGTAACAGCAACAAAATTGCTGTTTCATGAACAAATTATTGTTAAACAAAATTTTGCTCTAAACTTATACTTTTGTATTGATTCTTGATAACAAATATAAGATTATGTACATTTTTTAACTTTGTGAAGATTTCACACTAAACCGTAATTGAAAACTTGAACAAAATGACAACGTTCGATATAATCCGTTTTAATCCAATTAGGAAAGATTATCACTGTGAAATTGTGTTTTATCGGTTTTTAAATATCGACAAAAAAAGAATGACGCGACAAATTTCAATATAACATAATATATTCTGTACAATTTGGCGATGTTCTTTGTTAAACATACATTTTTGGGATAATTATTTGTTTAAGAAAGAACGAAATAACAATTGAAATCAACATTTATGTCCACAATGAATATAATGTTTTAGACTATGATCATAATACTTTAATATGTCTTAATAAGCATGTTATATGTACAATGAATTACAAATATATTTTCATTTAATAAAGATTCAAATGTTATTTTGTGTTTGAATTTATAGTAAAAACTGCAATTTATTGAAAACGTTAATTGCATTTGAGATTTCAATTCTACTGCGGGGTTTCGGACATAAGCTGCATTGGTTCGCATTTTTACGTGTAATGAATAATGTGTTGACGAATAATTAGCGTAAATTGTTTGATTTTGTAAATATAAGTCAATCTAATTATCACAATGCGTTTTATAAGTACAGATGTATAACAGTTAGATCATTTTTATTGTCAATGTATTTACACCAGCATTTTGTACATAAATTAAATGCGACTACCTTTAAAACAAAATATACGTATATATATTTAAATACACATTTTAAGTCAACCACATATATAATATTAAAACATTTTTTGAATTACATTTTTGTATAGTTTCGTAATTATTCGAGTTAAAGGAACAAAAATACAAAAAAAAAAAAGAAAATGTCAAATCGTATATATTTTACTTAAAATAAAAAATTCGAAATTTAATTATATCAGCTGTTTTATTTCATGACCTGCGCACGCCCTCTTAGATCGACTTCCTTTTGTTTGCATTTGGTTGTTCTTCAAGATTTTTGTGGTTTGCATTTAATTATATAAGCCACGTGTGTGCGTGATGCTGTCCAACGCTTGTGCATGCCATTTTGACTTAATGGATATGTCATGTGTTTGCCACGTGTTTACCGTATCCCCGTGCGAACGGTCATTGGGATTTATTGTGTTAACACGGGTGTCTGTTTCTGAGCTTCGTGCACGAATTATCTTACAAATGAATAACTACGGATATTTGATTTTTGCTTGTATTATTAAAATGATAGTAATTTAAAGCATTGAATTGGATTACATATCAATATGTTACATTATTTTATTATAATAATCAAATACGATTAAACAAAATAATTTCTTTTGTTAGTTATTTTTTAGCCTGCCTCATACAGTAAGTAACTTATATATATTAGTATACATAATATATAAAAGAAATAAAATGAACATAAGGATATCATTCTAGAACTAAACAGAAATGTTAAAATGCTTCTAACAGACAATTGGCTTTAAATCAAAATTTCCGGTCACGCTGTTTAAAATCCGGCCAGGTGTGGGATCCGGTCGTCAAACTTTCTACAGATTATAATGTTAGAAAAATGCATATACCTATGAGGATATTTACCCTGCTAAAATTAATCTTATAAAAAATCTAAAAAGGCATAACAAATGAACAATTCGTAGACGATATTATGACATGTAAATACTATAAACAAAGAATATCGGTTTATTGAACAGACCATTTCAGGTTTACATATTTAAATATCAGATAAAAAAAAATCATGAAAAAGTGGAAACTTCAGAAATGACAGAATTACAAAATTCTGACAACGTTGTTCCGCATTATCAATTAAAGTGATATGCTATTACAATCGCTAATGTACTTATCCAGTAACATAATATAACATTTCTTAAAAGTATAAAAAGTAAAAAAAATGTTGTTTGTAAATTTGGAAAATTCATGAAAAAGAGAAACATTCATGAAAAATTGCAAAAGTCCTGATAAAATTGAAAAGAGAATAGTACGTAAAGTCAAATAGTAACAACATTAAATCGATTGAATACCGAATATACGCATCCTATAATGAACTCTGCGTCGAAAAGATACAACACCAAACATAATTATTATAAAAAATTCATAATCTTGAATGTTATGGCGAATACTCAATTCTCTACAATTTTCGGTGTAATCTTGTACTATTTTGAGCAAAAACTTTTACTTGTTTGAATTAAATAAAAATTATTGTTTGCAATATATTACAAATAAGTATGTAAATATAAAAAGAATGTAAAACATTACAATTTATTTCTAAATTATATATTTCAATTTATATTAAAAAATTAAATGTACATGTACATGTACTTACATGTACAGTACAAATGGAAAAGCCCAGAAAATATATTTTTTAAAATCACTACTAAGAAGATATACAATAATGATTTCTAATTTATTCTTTCTATAAATTAATATTGCTATTAATGAGTAGCTATTTTTGTTTTGCAATAAAAATATCATGGAGTACTTGGATTTTTAATTTCTTTCTGGGTACTTATATTCTGGACACACATTTTTATACACTATACACATTAGAAACAAGAATGTTACAGACTGATGGTATTCTGTCCATAAATTGTAGATACACATTCTTTTCTACCACATATATTACATACAACAATGATGAATACCGAATATATCATAAACTTACATTATTAATACACATTTTTATGTATCACATGTGTTAGACATAACAACGGCAGATACAAATATTATACACACACAAACATATTCTAAAACACAACATTTTTATTAAAGCCATTTTTGTTATCCAATATTTAAGTTACACGTAGTACAAAGTTCCTATAATTTTTGTAGAATTGTATAGAAGAATTTACTGAACTGTACATTAACTGATGGACAAAACCATAAACTCAATAATAATTACTGAACAGTTCAGTAAATTGAAAAATGAAATAAATA
>JABFPJ010005465.1:0-12166 GCA_022817425.1 Gryon sp. ZL-2020
ATACGAATATATACGCGCTATTTATTTAATATTTACAATAATTCCGTTCCCCGAAGTAACATCAATGTTATTCAGTTGTCATCAGAAGTTGCGCAAACACACTTTGCGCTGTTAAATTAACAGTCGCGCAGGTTAATTACGATAATGCAGTTATTTTTGTGCTGTCATGTTTGCTAATGTGAAATGAAAACATTTGTAGGTAAAATGGCAAACAGATTTCACGTCAAATATTACAAATATAACCTTTTGATATAATGTTCAGGTATTTTTCTTTTTGCAAAAACAGTTCATATTTCGACATTTTGCGAATTTTAAAGTCAATTCAAAAAATTTTTACGTATCTTATTAAAAACTGCTTTTTCAAATTAAAATAGCTGGACAATATGGATAATATTTGATGGATTTGATTATTTGACGAATTATAATAATTGTTTCGGTCATCTGAGGAGGAATATAGTACAAATCTAATGAAAGTTGTTGAAAGGCGTTTAATGTAGAAAAATATCTCGCATCCCTAATAACATATTCGCATATATAATATATAAGGATATAGAGAGAAAAAGAGAGAGGGAAAACATTATTAATGCAGATGTTGTATATATACATATATATTCAGAAGTATATATGTATATATTTATGTTTGTACATACAGATATTACTATGTGTACATGTTTTTTTCGCGATAACATCTTGTTATTATTTACAGCAATTGTGCTCGTTTTCTATTTATTTACACTTTGCATTCGTTATTATTATTAATATTATTAATATTATTGTTATTATTATTCTCAATGTGTCCTTCTCTGTGTGCCTTTGTTCTTAATTCACTAGAAACTATTAAAATACTATTATAAATATCTCTCAGCGTACTATTTCACATGTATTTTTCTTTTCTTGTTTACTTTATTTTTTACATATTTCTTCTCAGATATTTGACATTGTGGTATAAAATGCATATCCTTTATTCAACTTCGAATTTTAACCGATCACGTCTTCTGACTGTGGTAATAAAATAAATCAATCAAAATGTTCAACACAAAATATGCAAAGTGTGCTTTCTTACACCCACTTTGAACATTCTGTCGTATCTATTTTGATGTTTATATTTTCTAAGCGATTTGTATCTACGATGCATCAACTTCTTCTTTCACTTCTTCTTTTTTTTATTGTTATGGAATTCATTGTTAAAAGTTTGTCGAGTAAAATTATTGGCATTATCGTTCGACGTTCTTATCGGATTTTTCAACAGTCTCATATGAAGAAAATTGTTTTAGAATAACGAAGTTTCCGAAATTTCGCGAGTAAATTCAATACAAAGCTGCAATTTTATTTCATCAATATTTTTTGTGAAATATATTTTTATTTGTCTATAAACTTTAGTAATATTTTTAAATTAAAGATAGAAATTAATTTATATATTATATTTATATATTTATAAGATACTTAATTTAAAGAAAAGAAACACTATAACACATTTAAAATAAAAAAAGTTTAATTACACTTATTTTAAATCTTATTTTTGAAACTATTCGTGAAAATTATTTTGAAAAAATAAAAAAAACTATAATAAATTGATAAATCAAATTTAATTATTGAGCAAGGAATATGATTAATTTTTAAATACCGTAAGATAGAATGTGTTGAAAAAAAATAGTATTGATTATTTATATCTTAAATAATCGACGATGCCTGTGAATGCCCTAAGTTATGGTTAATTATTATCTTTTATTGTTGAATCGCCTGTTTTCTTATATATGCATTCATCGATAAATATATATATGTTCAATAGTTCCGTTTTTTATGGAACGAACAAATCAGGTAGTAATATATACGTATATTTAGTAAGACGTTGAAAATTTGTTTTTCAACTAATATACCCGGAATTTAAGTTAATTGATTGATGATAGAATCTTGAAGAATGTACTAAAGTCAACACAATTAATTGAAACATTGTGATTAAATAACACAATATTATGCATCATTGTTCTCAATTAATATCATAACATCTCTTGTCATATTAATACTTATTCAATTAGCTTATCAATCGTCTACGTTGAATTCCAGTCTTATTGATTTCTCTTTACAAAATATAACGCTAAAATATTGAAGCCAAATAAGTTCTTTATTTTAACACTGGTTTGTGAGAACTTTTTTCAGTTCACTTTTAATTCAGATTTAACAAAAAATCTTTGTTATTTGAATGATAATTCAACGTTAATTGCATAATTATAATTATTCTATTAACAATATTAATTTTTATGAATTTTTCGTAATTCTTTCAAACGTTACTATTAATGTTAATTCAACTTTAATACACATTGAATTAACATTAATTTTTTAATTCGAAAATTAAAAGAACTTATTAAAGTGGATGGTTTTGTAATTATTGAATTGATCCAGTAGAACAGATTTATGTCACGAGAAAGACTGAACCTGCGTATACGTATTGCAATAATAAATATTACTAATGTAAACATTTTTTAATTAAAAAAAGCTCGATGGCAAAAAGTAAGAATTGTGTACGCTTTAGTATATTTCGATATTATGTCTTAGAAAATATGAAAATCAGTGTGTCTAAATGTTGGTAAAGTTCGCAGTGGAAAAAATAAAATTTTTCATTAAACAGTAACATACAATTAAAATCAATTCTATAAAATACATAAGTTTGTTTCAATGAAGACATGTATAAATATATTTGCACATCTATGTAGAGTTTAAAGTGAATAATATTTTAAATTCTTGTCTTAGCTTCTGTTTAGTTTTTTTGTAATATATGAAATGAGTCCTATTTTTTATATTGTATAATAATTATACTGATTTTTTGAATTTAAATTCCTTGAAAAGTTTAACTAAAAAAATAAAAAATATATGTTTTCTCTCATAAATCTTCAAAATGATATGATTTCATAAAACCAATTGCCATATCTTTAAATGTAACATTATTTTAAATTACGTTTTATTGAAATAATGATTTAAATGCAACTGGCTATACAATCATTATATTCAATAACATATATCTCTGATGATAAATCATTTCCATTAAACTTATTTAATCGTTTGCGTAACTGCGTGTATTATCGTAACACAAACATGTGCCACAAAGAGAAAATCTCATAATACAACATCCAATCATCCAGAGTGCAATTCATTCAATATTCCGCGTTAATTTTCTTGACAAAATTCGTATTAAGCCGATCGATTGCAAGGTAAAAAATAGCCATCCTTATTAATACCATCAAACAAAATTCTGTCGCAAAATCAATAGCTTGAAAAATGTTAGCGCGTAAAAAAAATCGTTTCATTTTCATTGCAATCAACTATATCCAGCGCATTAAATAGAGTACACAAAATTGCTTGAAGTTAAACTCGATCAATTTCGAGAGTTTTCTTCGTTTCTCTATATATGCACATTTTTTGTCGCGATCACGTAAAATGATGGCAGTATAGACAATGGGAAAATATGTAATAAAGAGGAGGTCAAAAAGTAGATGAGTGTACGTGTGTACATGATCGTACAAAACGTGGAATGAAAATGAAAAGCTCTGCTTTTTTGTTAGTTGGGTTAGTTTCTGGCAGATTTCGCAAGACTTCGGTGTGATTTGTCGGCAAAATTCGAGGAGGCTGCGAAGAGTACGTGTAAAAGCTTCAACCAAGAGTGAAAGAGAGAGAGAGACAGGAGGTGGCATGCTGACGTTCGGGCTTTTCGACTTGTTTCTCCGTCTTTGTCTATTTCTCTGTCGTTCTCTTTTTATCTCTCTTTCTCTCTCTTTTTGCTTTCAGTGACGAAAGCGCGTGCCACGAAAGGTTGATAAGAGGAGGAACCTTCCTCCCCCCCCTTCGAACCCCTCGAAATATCCGACCTCAAAATTAATCGATAGTTTGCATTTTACGTGTCAAGCATAAAAGCTCTCGCTCCCTGACCCGATTTAAGCCACTTGTCGACACCACGATGCGCCTCATCTACATCGCACGACCCAACACAATGCTACTCTCTCCATCTCCCTTTCTCCCTTTTTCCATCTTTTTTTCTTTCTCCTTCTGTTGGCAGGCTCGCGCGTAATTACCCGCGTGAAAGCGTCACGCTAACACTAACAGCTTTTTTACGCCACAACGAATGCGCAACACAACAACGTACATCACGCTGGAGCTACTCTTGGGCTTTAGCTTGTATTCCTGCCATCGCTCGCCCGCGTTGATGATGACGTTTAACCCCGATCTCGCACCATTTTTTTTTTACGATTTTGCAAACCAACGTTCTTTTCAACACCGCAAGAAGCGCCTTTCAATGCGATCAAAATGAATGACATTGCCGAGCCATTATACGTGATGAATATTTCGCTAACGATTTTACTCCACGCAGCGATGTCGCGCAAAGATTGCCCGCCGTGGTTCTTCTCGCCCCGCCGTCAGTTCATTCGATTTTCGTTGCTCCAATTTTGCCGAGGGTCGTTCGTCGGTTTTTCGAATCTGCGTTTCTTTTGTTGTGTGGCCTTTTCTCCCGCACTACATTGCCGGTCCTTTTAGCCCAACTATATCGAGTTGACTCTTTTTTACACTGAGAAAATGAATATATATATATGTATATATGTATGAATGATATTATTCATTTTGCAAAGTATTTCAGTATTTTTAGAATTTTTAATTGTATTATGTGAAATACACTATATAAAATATATTGTATAAAAAATGTAAATAAATGTAAGATGAATGTAAAATCAAATAAAATATGAAAATGTACACGTAAGAAAATAACTCATTAAAAATTACTACGTATCCGAGTAAACTTGTGACGGTAATGTCGTTTTCGTGATAATTGATAGATTTTGATTAAAATTTGCTTAATTTTCATGATTTTTTACTAAATTAATAGTAGTTTTTACAAATATTTGATGCATTTTTACTAAGTCTCATTGTAAATATTATGTGAAAGTAAATTTCACGCCTTGATAGTTTAAGTAACATAAGAAGCCTTTTAACGACAGTCGGGCGAATAGCCGCGAGGTTAAAGTACGACGGCTTATTAAGATACAGCGGCAGGTACCGAGTTCGAAACTCGGAGAGGGATTTTTTTTATAATGTTAAAATTATAAAAAAACTATTAAGTCAAAAAGTAAAATTTACTGAATGGATTTACCATCACAAGTTTACTCGGATACATAGTAAATTTTAATGAGTTATTTCCTTACGTGTATATAATTCACATATTCTGTTGCATAGATTGTGAATAATGAGTATATATATTGTGCAACGTATATTACCAAAAAACGAAATCTATTACAAAAATCAGGTTATTATGTTAACATAATATATCCAAGATTTTACACAGATAGCTCTGTGCGACTATTTTCGATGGCGAACAGAAACTGCTATTAACGATACTCAATAATTATCCAAATTAGTTTTCATTGAAATCGAAAATTGCTCGCCAAAAAATCTATTATCGATGGTTAAATAAAGAAGGAAAATCGCAATAAAGCAGAACTATTATCGGTGGCTGCGACGTGACAACATCGGTAACTTTGCGTACTACCGATATTCGCACGCATTTTGACTAGCGATTTCGGTAAAACTCCGCCTCTTTGTCATCGGTGTGTGCAATGTACAAGTGTGTGCGTAAGCTAGCTAAATATCTTTTACGCATACACATCGATAGTTACACACACCAACGACAAAGGGACGGAGTTTTACCGAAATCGCAAGTTAACGCGAGCGAATTTCGGTAGTACGCAAAGTTAGCGATATTGGCATATTTGCGCCACCATTAATAGCTAATGTTTTACACGATTTTCGAATATTTACTAAGCATCTTTAATTGTAAGTAAAGTCATTCCATTTTTGCATAAAAATAATATTATTTTGGAGAAATATGCAATATGCGATTTCAGGTTGTGTTTAGTCTGCAAATTTCGCCGCAGAAAGCTATCTGTGTACTATTCGAGATGTATGTTACAATAATATCATTGTCTCAGTGTATGTGCACAATTGGATGTTTCTTTTATAACATGTTTTAGTAAAGAATCGGTTAAAGTATTCTAACAAACAAAAAATGTTAATGATTAGTAAAAAACTCAGAATGAAGTTAGTTCTTTTTGTAATTAAAAAATTTGCGTGATAAACAGTAAAAAAAGATATGTTTTTTAAAGTCATGTACATTCGAATATTTAAATTATTTCAATTGACTTGTCGAAAAACAAAGTAAAAATATACATTTTATATGAACTGATAAAATCAACTCGCGAAAAAAACCAAACAGAAGCATAATTAAGTTCAACGGACTGTAACATAATAATAATAATAATATATAAAATAAACAGGTTTTTTCGACAAAAAGCCCTGACCAAGTCATTATTTCACTTTAATCTTTTGATTTTGGCCGCGGGAGTTGAATAAAAAACTTCCCTATAATAATAATGACAGCAACAACAATAATAATTATAAAAAAAGGAATCGTACTGTACAAGTTGGATTTGCGACGGTTTTTATAGCAATATCTGAACTCTAACAACGGACGCTGTGATATTTGCTTTGTACTTTATTAAACGTCATCTTACACGTGCTTTAAAAATATATACACGGAGTAAAAACATAGGAGACGAGAAAAGTAGTAGGTCAGCAACCGCAATACGACGCTAGCTGAACCAAACAAAATGCGATGCGTCCGAGTGTGAGAAAGAGGTGAAGAAAAAAAAGAATGAAAGAAAGACAGAAAGAAAAGGAAGAAAAAAAACACAGTTCTTGTATTACAAATGTGTAGACGCCTTACAAAAGAATGGCACTCACATCGTCGTGCCGACTTTGTTATCGCGCACTAATTGGCTGGTTATCTGCAGTCGACATGAAATAGGAGAAAATAATGCCTACGAAGAAATAAGATATCGCAGTTGAAGAGGAGCAAACGCAGTTTTCGGAAGTGACAATCGGTAGAATACAGAAGTCAAGGAAACTGTATGATTCAACAGTGAGAAATACGAAGAAACGCATTTACAATCTGGAAATATCAAATTTAGATTTTATATTTAAATTATGAGTTTTTTCGGTTGTTCAGGAATTTGACAACGTTAGAAATGGATTTGACTTTTTCATTATACTTTTCGAAAAATTAATTAAACATTTCAAAATTAATCTTTTTATTTTGTGAATAGTTTTTTTCTATTTCGTTTGAGGATGAGAGGCAATGCTGATGGACGCTGATTTGTATTTTTATGATATATTTAATTAATTGTGTAATTTACTAATGTAGATTAAATATGTCAAAAGAAAATTATTTATTAATGATTTTCTAAACTTTATGTGGGCTAACATTTAAACATTAAAAAATAATTAACAAATTATTGTAATATAAAGCAAACTATTTATATTTATTAACTTGTCTAATTTTGAAATTCCAAAATTGATTATATTAAGTTTATTAAAATAGATTTTTAGTATCTAAATTTAAAATGAAGAAAAGGGACAAAGACCAAAAAAATATTTGTGAAATTTCATAACAAAATTAGTAACAGTGTATAATACAAACTTCACATTATTAAGTCAAATGAGAAATTATCATCTGCACATCCTTGTTCAATTAACCACCGCACAGATTTGAGGAACTTTACAATTAAGCAACTGCACAGTATCTAAGTGTGGATGATAAGTGGATGCGCAGATAATAATTTGCGCAACTTTTTTTCATAAGTAGGAATATTATTCTACAGAGTTTCTCAGACTTCACGTTTGTCCCATGAAAAAGTAACTTGTTCAAATCAAAGTATAATCCTTTGCGTGAGAGCAAACGAAATGAGAAGTAAAAAGTATAAGAAGACAAAGAAAAAACTAAATGAAAAACTAAATTCGCATATTTTTGTTTAAAATAGATATCTATATTTGTCTATAATACATGCACATAATAAAAGGTAGTATAAACTTAAACTTAAATCAAACATCTAACGTTTAATTATAATCATGAATATAGTCGTAATAATAATCGTTCAATTAATAGTAGCAATGAAATGTTTATAAACGTTAAAACTAATCAAAGTGAAAAAAAAACAGACGCAACTGAACAAAACGTCGGTCATGAGAGAATAATATAAGTATTTCGTAACTATGTACCTTAATGTTATCTTAACTGCTAGACAGTAGTGATGAGTCAAAAACTCTTATACAGAAAAAGAAACAAAGCACCGTCATCGCGACGGGGTAACGAAATAAATGCTTGCGTACCCCCTCGAAGGAACTTTAATCCACGAATAAAAAAAACATATCTCCTGTACTCTTTTTCTACACGCAGAAAAATGTGTTGTAAAACATTGTTTTTCAGATTATACTACAAAAAAATGTTGCATTTTAAGACAATTTTGATGATTAAGACATCAAAAATGTCAATCATTCAATTTTGAGATTTTTTTCGTCTTAATTATAACAAATATCGCAAAATGGGACATTTATTTTTATAGTGTATAGAATAAAAGTCAAATTGTCTTCTTTTCTTAAATTTGAAATACATAACAATTATTCAGAAATTCAACTATAGATATAAATCTGAAAATATTTTATTAACGAACGAATTATTATATATGTAAATCAATTTTTATATTCGTAAACAAAAATATTGATTGAAAACATTTTCTGAGTGTATTGCAGGTAAATAAACAATTAGACGTTGATTTAAGGTGATATGTCAGTGACTTTGTGTCATGTTGTTTTAATAATCAATTTATCGTTGATTTTGTCTTTGTTGCAACTGGCATATCATCTTAAGGAGATTTTGCAAATTTTTGTACTTTGCGTTAAAATGCGTTGCGTTTTTGCATCATTTGCTTTTTATAAAAGAAAAACTTCTTTTCAAATGTGATAATGCAAGCGGGAAATAACGCGACAATTGAGATCAAAATTTGGAATTTCATTCGATGGCTACGCGAAGTATGTCTATAAGTTTCACTGAGAAAATCAAGCGAAAAAATGACATTGCATTACGAATGTTGTCTCTGCGATTACAAAAAGTAACGTGAAATACTACTTTGAAAATAAACTGAACGTCGCGTCTCTGTAAGTTATTGACAATGCTGAATATCGCAAGCACAGACAGAACTTTTTTTTCTCAGTGCAACAATATATTATATACACACATTCTCGCGTCATACACTGAAAATAGTTGAGTATAAAATTATACAGAACTTTATGTTGCAATTACAAAAAAATCGTATTAAAATTGATTAAACCTCAAAGAAAACAAAAAATGATTGAACAACAAAAAATTATTGTTTAACTAAAAATGCTAACAGGTCACGCATGAAACATATTTATATCTTCTTATCGTTATCTTGTTTCTACTATTTTTAACAATTCGCATTGAAATAATCTTTTGAATAAATAGTAGACACAATTATAACATATATCAAATTATATATTATTTCAATATATATCATGGAATAACTTTGCCAAATAAATACTTAAGTATTCAAAAAATTGATAAAATTTGAACATTTTAAACAATCAGAGTCTTTTATGTTTCCTTTTATGGCAAAAATGACTTGTTCCGGAGGAATCTAAGATTTTTGTATTAATCACAAAAAGTACAGACAATTCAATGTACAATTATTGCTCGTCTGATTGTACAGAGTTTTGTTCAGTGTATAAGGCAAGTCTCATAATAATGTTAACGCTTTGCTTAATTTGCATTGAAAATGCTAATACGAAACGATTAAGATTGCTAATCACGTATGATCTAGGTGATCTACCTGAACCGGTACTTCACTAATTGGTTGTACTCTACGTCAGAGGTGCAGCGTCTTTTACGCTCATTATATATATACATATATATTTTAATTTATATTAAATATATATATATATGTATTTATATATATTTATATTCATATGTAATTATGGCTATATACAAGTACATATTATTTCTAATAATAATAATGGATTGCACTTCACACACAAGCTCTCGAAATTCCACGGTTGTGCTCGTAAAAAAAGTTTTGTCCTTCTTTTTTGAAATCGTTTAAATATATGTAGATTAGGGGTAAGTTGGCACTCCTTTGTTAAAATCTAAAAGATTTGAGTGTTTCTACAATGAATCACATGCGAACGAAAAATTATGGGCAAAAAATGAAAATAGAGCATCAATCTCGAGATTGATTTGAGCATTGGCGAGTGTTACGGAGTTATGACGCAAGCAACAAAATCGAAGGAACGCAATGGGTCGGTGATAAATTCTCTGCTGCGCCAAACGTGACCGTCCAATTTATTACGATGTATGCGAAACTCGCGCGATATTATGTAGATAATATATACGTATATGCGTAATTGACTGAATATATGTATTATGTTTATGTACTTGTGAGTGCGCATATATTTATTTCGCGAGATTGTGTGGTCGGATTGTACGCATAATGCATTTTTTCGCGTTTATTCCTGGACTTTTCGACCCGATTGTGTTATAGCATCACGAGATTATGTCACAAATGATCAGTCATCTAAAACGATCTGTTGCTTTTTTTTCTCGTATTTTCTCTTTTTTCCTCGTTCAAAAAATAAGTATGTATTCAAACACTTTATTATTCAAATTTACCGATAACAGTTAAGACCTTATCGAATCTTACAAATGATAATACGCAAAAATTGCCAATACTTGTCAATACCTTTAATTTCAGTTACAGGAATAGAATATTTTTTGTTCAAAGTTGATTAAATATTTCTAACTTTTTATATTTAAATTAATGTATTTACAATAAAAATAAAGATGTACATTAATGGTATGGTGAAATTATATATTGGAAATGAAATATAAAATGTTTATAAGTAAGTAATACTTTTGGCAAAAATGTCCTTATTAAGGTCGGCCGAAAGGTGCGTCGGGCGAGTATAAGCCCAAGTCGTCCCTTCGTACTGCACATGAGTAAATCAATACGCGAAGAAGTGTGGGATTGCAAGATATATTTACTTTGTTTTCGGTTCAATTCAGTCGAGGAAAATTGAAGATCCAAAACTGTTACTGCGTATAAACTAAATAACTCGATTTGCTCGACAGTGGCTGTTGTTGATTTTCAATTGTTTGGACATTATTACAACAAGGAGATACGACGTTATATTTTGACTTTATGAAATGTAATGTGTTTTCTGCTAAAAAAAGTAATAATTATTATTATTGCATTTTAATATGAATATTTTAAATATAGAATTGCAATGCTATTTGATTTGAAAAAAAAAGATTCAAAAATAGGAAAAACAAAATGGTATAATGTATTTCATGATTGGGTAATTAGTTTAAAAATGAGAGCTCTGGACACAACATTCTGTTATTATTATTCAATGTTAAAAGTATGAAAAAGAAAAAAAATAGAAAATAATTACTAAAGATCAATATTTGTAAGAAAATATTTTTTAAGCATTCCAAAGAATTTAAATTAGTTAAGTTGTTTTCCATCCAGTACTCTCATGAAAACCTTTTTAAATAAATATTTAAACTTGATAATTATTTAAAATTATTTATTTATAACACAAATGTTTATAATTTAAATAATATACAACACACGAAATGTATATTCTAATTATTCGCTGCTGCCAGATTGAATTTAGGTAAATTCCTCTGACGATCTTGCTGAATCAAAATAACAAATTGCTAATATTTGTTTATTGTATGGTATTTTATTTGTTTGTTCAATAAAAACAATTGTCTATAAAAATAAAATGTCAACTGCTTAACACGTTCAGAAAAATCATATCTAATGAAGAATCATTTCACAGAGTCAAAATTGTACACTAATAGTCTCCTTGACTGTGGCAAAATTTACGTTACACAATATATTTCACTATAAGTATATACACGAGCAAAAATAGAGCATATTAAACAACAAGAGATACTGATGTAGATTATTTTACCGTTTGGGTAATTTTCAATTGTATGACATTTATATTAGATTATGGTTATTATAATATTAACGTGAAATAGACGTATAAACAGAATTAATTAGTAAAATAATCTACAATGATAAAACTTGTTTGTTCACTGGACTATTATTTCTCGTGTAGAAATCTTCATGAGAAACCATTAGCGACATTTTCTGTAAACTTGAATCATCAAACAAGACGAAGTTCATTTCTATTACGCAAAGGTTAATAAATATTTTCTACCTACATGAAAAATAACAATAAAATATATATATATTTATTAAAATAA
>JABFPJ010005466.1:0-12162 GCA_022817425.1 Gryon sp. ZL-2020
TATGCAACGTTGAATCACTATTGTTTCTACATTACTTCCACTTCATCAAACAACATTGATTCAACATTATTTATTGATGTTTCCGTGTTGATTCAATACTCACCAACAACGTTGTTTCAACTCGATTTTAGCGGACATTCAAAGATTGATTCAACGTTGATTCAACTTTCTCGAAACCTTGATTCAATGTTGATTCAACAAAACCGTTAACGTTGATTCAACATTGAATCAACGAACGTGTGCTGTAGGGGATTACATATATTTAATATACTTTATTTGTTATTTTTTATGACGAAAGTCGTAAAAGTACTTTTGAAATATATATATTATACATATATAATATATATTTTGTATGTATAAAATATATTTCAAAAATATATTTTTGTCTAAATTTTTATCACAAATATATTTTTAGCGTCAAAATATATTCATATATAAATATATATATGTTTGAAACATATTTTCATCAATGTGGGATTACAATTTTTTGTTTAATTTTAAATTTTCTTCACCTGAGATTAAACCCAAATCACGATTTGTACGAAGCAACGAGATGCCATTTGCTCTGCCAAAAAAAGCTGGCAATTTGAAAAAGCGCGTACAAAATGATCGCATGATTAATCGATCGAGCTGAAATTTGCTGGGAATCCCCGAATTGAAGCGACATTACTGTCATTCGTATCTTCAATTTCTGCTTGCAACGCGATAGTGGGTATCTCCGGTAGGTGTTATTTCGCAGTCTATAGCGACGATGAATCTTGAATCTGGCAAGCCAGGCCACTTTTCTAAATATACACGCCCCTCATCATTGAATCTATCTTTACAAATTAGAATCTTCACCGTCGCTCGCAGTTGCCAAACGCTTCTCCTTGGTTCGTCACAAACACTTCTTATTGGTCCAATTCTTTTCAATCCATCTTTTCATTGGCTCAAATTTAATCGCTTCTTAACTTGCAACGTCGCTCAGTCTCGCATTCAAATATATATATATATATATATATACATATATATACATTTATACATATATATACATATATTTGAATTTCTCCATTTTTACCTCACAATTTAATTTGTTGAAAAGTTTTATCAACATTTAAATAATAAAATTTAAATTAAATAAAATTGAAATAAATTAAATTATTTCATTGCTTTTGTATTTAGAAATGATTTTTAAAAAATGGAATGAAATGAAATATTGTGGAATATTTGAATAAAAATTGAAAAAAAGTTAAAAATAGTAAAAAATAATTGAAAGTCGAATTGAAATGAAATTGTTGTTTTCGTGGTTGAAACATTGAAATTTCTCCGGTTATGCTCGAAATATTTTTAGTTTGCGATGTTTTTAGCTCATCGCAAAAGAAATCGCGTTCTTTCGCCCACCGTATTTTATTTGTCTTGCCAGCTTTGAGATTTCACGATATTCGACATTTCTCGATGTCGTTTTTCACGTTCTATAATTCTTCGATGTAATCGCCTAATTTAATTTGTCAACTATAATATAGTATTTATGTTAAATACAAAGGACAATTTATGTCTTCTAATATAAATTTATCAAAATCAAAAAGTAGTTTTTGAGTTGAAAAAATTTGTCTATTTTTTTTATCAACAAATTTTGAATTTTGAAACTTTTGAACAAAATTTACTTTTAATCTTAAAGAGTTTATTTTTTATATTTAAAATTTGTTGATTTTTTTATCGAAAATTGTTTGGTTATTAAACTTTTTTGAAAACATTATTTTTACGTTAAAAATAACTTAGAAAAATTAGATTCTGTTTTAATTTATATTAATAGAATAAAGTTTATATTTTCTGAAATTAGATTCAACTTGTTGAACTATTCAAATCATTCCGACTTATTAAAATGATACTATACATTATTCAATTTCAAAATAAACAAGTCATTTTTCTTCAATAAACCGCGTGTATTTGTGATTTAACTTCTTTATTGCTTCTGATTCTAAAACACTTAAATTTTGCGTAGGATAAAGACTTGAATTGAAAAATAAATAAAGATCTAAATCATATATTTTTTTATCTTCAACTAAATACATTTTGAAATTAAAATATCAAACATTTTGAAAAATGTTTAATTTTGTTTGAAAATATGTCAAATTTTCAAGTTTTTAAATAAAAATTTTGTTGAAAAATTTTTAAAATATTTTAAATTTTCAATTTTTAACAATTTTCCAAATTTTCAATTTTTTGAGAATTTTTCAAATTGTTATTATTGTTTGAACATTTTTCAAAATTTCAATTTTCAATTTTGTAATATTGATTAATTTTCTTTTAGAATAAAATATGTAATAAGATCTATCACAATCAGGTTTGAACTTGTGACCATTTTTACGTCGACAAACTTAAGCTTCTGGTGATTAATCACTGCGGTAAGAATTTGCCAATTACGGTTTAAGAGATGCATTTGGCAAAGACTTTATTATTCGCCGTATACGTAATACGACTCATAATACGTGACACAACGCTCTTGTGATGCGAGAATACTTACAAATACGTGTATTAAGTTCTATAAATGAAATCACAAAATTCCGCTAGCAAAGTGTAGTGAGTTTATTTCTGAACACGCTCGTGAGAGAAGTGAAAAATATGTAAAAAAAAAATTGTTTCAATGTTAATTCTATTTCCGTTGAGTCGTATATTTTGCTTTTCTTAAAAAAATCGATTTCACTTTATGATGTAGACTTATATATGAACGTAAAAGTTCAATTTTTCAAATAATTTGAAGGGTTGGATCTGAGTTATGAAGAAAATTGGACAAATGAAAATGTAATTAGAAAAAATTAAATTAAATTTATTTTTTCTTTAGGTGTTGTAGTTTTATATTTTTATGAAGTAGAGTAAAAAAAACAATTATTTTAGTTAATTTATCTAAAATAAATAAAAATGAAATAAAACGTTATTCAATAAACTTTTTCAAAAAGAACTGATAACATAAATGCGAAACAAAAAAATAAAAAACGATAAAGTAGTTATCAACATAAACACAAATAAAGATAAAGTGGTTATAAACATAAACATAAACAATGATAAAGTGGTTATAAAAATAAAAATAAACAAAGATATGGCTTCTTCATGTTTTTGTTTGTGTTTTTTGTTTATATGTTGTGGGTTCTCCTTTATTTTATAATGATAAAGTGGTTATAAACATAAACATAAACATAAACAAAGATATGGCTTTTTTAAGTTTTTCTTTATGTTTTTTGTTTATATGTTATGGGTCCTCCTTTATTTTCTCCTAAAGGTAGGAAATATTGAGGATAATGATTTTTTCAAGTTCTCAGAACAAATATTTTTAAAAGTTATAATATTTTTCCAATTTTTTAAATTTAAAGTAAGTCATTGGGTAATTATTTTTGCCCATCTCCGTCCACAATAAATTACAATTAAAAAAAATTAAAAAAAAAAAATGTTGACAAAAGATAATAAAAATCGCAATCAATATTAAGTGATAGCACTTAAACTTATAAATTACAATAAAAAAAAATAAATTTAAAAAAAACAAAAAAAAAATGTTGACAACAGATAATAAAAATAGCAATCAAAATTAAGTGATAGTACTTAAATGATGTACGAGTGGTGTGGTCTGAAGGAGCGGAGCTTGAAAACGTGATTTCGAGCATGTGGAAGAGAAAAACGAAAGACGAAAATTGACGAAACAACTGTTGTCGCGGTGTAAGAAGGGCAACGTATTCGGTGGGGGGATGAAGAAGCGCAGTAAGAGGGAGGCAACGAAAGTGGCAGCACATACGAAACTCTCGTGAGCGCAAGAAAGATTTAGTTTTGGTTAGTTCGCGCGCGCGAACCCGGTGAATTGGGACGGCCGATGAAAAAATAATAATAATAATAACAAAAAAAAATAACAAAAAAAAAGGGAGGACCGTAAGTGAAAAACGGTGTTACTTGAATGCATCTTTAAAAAAGAAACCAACAGGCAAAGTGGTCCACAGATCCCGACGAAAGACGACGACGATCGGATAATTAAACTGCGATTTCATATCTCCAAGGATCGACGACAATTTTAAGTTAAACGTGCGCGCGGGCTATCAATCTTCAGAGTAAGTTTGACTACCGAAGACTCTACTGAATTCCACAAATTTGGCAAATGGTGAAAATGCACAAAATTAGAGCTTTTTTTTTTTTTTTTTTTGATAACGTGTGAATGTCAAATTTGCAAATGTCCTGCACTGTTCCCCGAGCTGCATCCAAATCCATAAGTTGGATGAATTGGCAAGGTTGGATTAATCGTGACCAGTGTTCAGTGTCTGAGATACACGGAAGTGTAGCGTGCCAAAAGGGGCCATTTTTGTTTCTTTCTTTTTTTTTTGTTTTCGTGATGGCCAACAGTGGAGTGCCTTTGATTAATTGAGCCACCGAGAATGACTCCAGCTTGGCCATTTTTCATCAACTGTGGGTTTCTGGTTTGCAACGTTGCATCGGGTTTTTAGCATCGGGGCGTGTCATCGTCTTCTAAGCGAGCCAACAAGTTTTCTCTGTTATGTAATAAGTTGGCTTCTGAGAGAAGAAAAGTAAAAGTGTTTTTGATGAAGAAGTAAAAGTGCTTTGAAAATGATTGAAAAAGGATCTTGCATCAGTGTGACAATCCAACTATTTCGTCTAAATGCATTCTGAACCGATGCGATGGTTGTTGATTGAGATCTCGCAATTTGTGGACAGCTTTGACAGATGTTGGCGTCACTGTTTTATGAGAGCTTTGAGATTGGGATTGATGAAAACTGGAGGAAACTTGAGGTTGCGAATGGAAGAGCAGTAAATTTGAGTTGCACCAGTTTTGTCGTTGAAATCTTTGCCTTTGAGGATATCTAAGATGGTTGGAGAAAGGGAGTTCGGTTTCAGCCAACAAGAGTTTTGGCAAAATTAACATCTCGAGACAATTAGACATTTCATTGAACACTTGGTGCTATCCGTCTTCTTGCATCAGTTCTGTTCGAACGATCAAATCAAGAGATACTATATTTAATGAGGACTGATGATGGACTGTTGAAGTAAAAGTCTTTTGGATTTTGGAATTTGGGATTTAAATGATTGGATTTTGAAATTTGGAATTTGGACGATTGGATTTCTAAATTTGAATGCTTGGATTTTGGAATTTGGAATTTACATGATTAGATTTCTAAATTTGAATAATTGGACTTTGGAATTTGGATTTTGAAATTTGAAATTTGGATGATTGGATTTTGAAATTAGAATTTAGATGATTTGATTTTGAAATCTGGAATTTGGATGATTGGATTTTGAAATTTAGAATTTGGATAACTGGATTTCAGAATTTGGATTGGAATTCCATGATTGGCTGTAATTTTGTGGATACTTTTTGAAGATAGTTTTTCTTCATCCAAAATGTTGTTTCATCAAATTTAATTTCCAAGCCACGAGTTCGACCGCCGGCGCTGTAGACTGGCAAACTATTCGTAGAACACTATCTAGGTATCTAGGCTCGGTGTCGAATTATTTTTAGAGTTCGTAACGTGAGGAGAAGTCGTTCGTCGTTCCGTCGTTCGATTTCGTGTAGGCGTACGCTTTTTTGCCCCCCCCCCCGCCTCCTCTTTTCCCAAGAAAAAAAATTTTTTTAATTAAAAAAAAAACGAAGTTTGACGTTGAAAAACGTCGATTGACAAAAATTCATTTTCAAAGTTCCCATTTCTGGATCTGGAAAAGTAAAAAAAAGTCACGTGATGCTGTAAATTGGAATTGAAAGATGGGATTCTAAAAATGTATTTCATCTCAATCTTAGAGATTTCGAAAGATTTCAAAAAATAGAAGAATTCATTTTTCAATTTTTTTTTGTTTTTTTCGAGGAATTTTTTTGTTTAAGTCACGAAATGCATTTTGAGTTTAGGAATTCAATAAGACATTGCATCACAAGACGAAGGATGACTAATGAAAATTGCCAAATACTTCTAATTAAGTGAACTCGTAAGATGTGATTCAGTAAATGGCTAATTTAAGTTGTATCGACTAATTAGCTTATTATACACCATTTGCGACAGCAAACAACAAAACCATTCGAGAGAAATGATTTAGTAACCTATTAATACACATTGAAGCGCATGATTCACAATGCATGAACGAGAACGGTTTATTATTTTGCAACAATCGTTGCGACATTGGTCATTTTTGCACTTGTCAGTTTGGATGATGTGATTCATAGCGATACTATGCTTCTTATATACCGAATGAAATGTTGAGTACAACATGCCAATCATGCACCCAACGTAACTCAAATCTTTACAGAGACATCTTTAGCGATAACACTTTGACAGTCAATTTTGACAGTGCAACAACTTTGTTCAAACTTAATTATTATTACGCTTAAAAAAATAAAATAAAGGTAATTTTTGTTTGTTGGTTATCTTTATAAAAAATATATATTTAGAAATATTAGTAAAAATATATTTAAAATATAAAAAATATATTTGAAATATTCTTAAATTATTTACTCAAGATTTCTTATCTCTATAAATGTTTAAATACAATCTGATTTTTGTATGAAATAAAAGTTTAAATGCTTTAATATTCCTAATGAAAAAATATATTTAAAAATATTAGAAAAATATATTTAAAATATATAAAATATATTTCCTGTAAAAATTTATATATTTCATATAATTATATATTTACTATATTCTTTTGAAATACATATGTAAAATATATGTACAAAAATATATAATAAAATATATAAAAAATATTTTTCATTTTCATTTTTTTCAAAATATCTCATTTTTTAAAATTGACTTAAAATAATTAAATAATTTTTTTGCCAAAAACATATGTGCATATATTCAAATATATTTTTGCATATATTTCAAAAAGATGTCTATTTTAAATGGCAGTGCAATCTTGGAAAATGACAAGGAAGCTAAGCAAAGTGTATTTATTTCAAGTTTTCATTGAAGAATTAGCGTGCCGTAAAAACAAGCAAATTTCTGCAAGCAAAATACGAGATTCTTATTCGAGAGTAGTTTTTCATGCTCGAATTATATCAACTGGTTATATAATATACTATTATTTATTATTATTACTGGTATTTTACATCTGTTTATTGGCATAAACTTGTAAACAGGCACACTGCTTCCGTTGTTCCATCTTTCGTTGTGTTGAACATGTTAGATTGCACTGTAAAATAGACTAATGTTAAATAAAACTTAACTTTTGGAACTGTTTTGCATTAAATTTTCATTTATTTATTTTTTGATTGTTATTATATTTTTCCAAGACAAAGTAATTCTTCAAGTTTTAAAAATCGAGAAATTTAAAGAGTTGGAATTAAAAAATAAAGAATTATAATTTTTTTTTTAGTGAATTCTAGAACAATTGCAGTAAATTTTTTGGAACTTGGTTAATTGACAATATAACTGATAATAAAACTAATTTTAGTCAAAATATGAAAATTAAATTGAACAATAGAAAATTAAAATTAAATTACAAAATTAAAATTAAAATTGAATTAAAAAATTAAAAATTAAAATAAATAAAAAAAAATAAAAATAACACATTTTAGTAAAATTGTTGAATTCAAAATTTAAAATAAAATGTAAAGTTATTAAAATTCCGAGAAAAAGTATTTTTCGATTTCTTCCATTTGTTCATTACTTGTATGCAAATTTTTGTAGACATAAAATGACTATAAATATATGAACATAGAATACCACATTAAAACCAACAAACAGTCCCATTAATCATCGCAAAATAACGACAATTATAACTGCCGCATCCGAGTGACAACACAGATCATCTAATTAAATCCTTCATTTAAGACCCAAATGGTTCAAAACATGTTTCATACAAATAATGCAATTAAATTGCCAAAAGAAATGAAATTTCAAAGTTACGTTTTTATATACAAAGCATCGTGATGAACTTGAACGTATCCCAAATGATCACTTAACCCTAGAACTGCAGACTGGAGTAGATTTCTACCCCAGTGATAATTGGGGTAATATCATTTTTCACCATTTTTACTTTTTTTTCATTAACTCCTTCGTATATAATTTTATAACAAAAAAAAATCTCAATTTTTTAATATTTATATTTTACACAAAAAGACGAAGAAAATAAAAAAAACAGGAGCCTTTTTCATTGAAAAATGGCGGAGTAATCGTAGTTTAAACTTTGGGGTATATTTCTGCCTCAGTCTGCAGTTAGAGGTAAAAAAATAAGTCTGCAGTTCTAGGGTTAATATTCCCAAAAAATACAAAAAAAGAAAAATAAATAAATAAACATTTTTGAATTCGAAATCAGATTTACTGTAGACACGTGTTTCGTTGTAGATCATAAAACATAGAAACTCGTGTCATTAATAATAAACAAATATTTACAAAGCAAAATTATGACGATCACAAATTTGGATCAGGCCTTGTCATAAATGATGCATAAAATTATCTCTGCCGAATCATCGTTGCTTCTTATATGCAAGACAAATCATCTTTTTATTGCGTCAACTAAAGTGTCCGAATCTTTAAGACGTTATTCTATTTTCGATGTTGCTGATTAATTAATTTCGAATTCATCATCTGCTATAATTGAGAATAATAATAATAGTAATAATTTTTAGATTGGAAATTGCAATGTGTATTGCATTTGCATTTAGTTCCGGGTTTGCACTATCATCTGGTGGATAATGTATTCACCTTTTGTTCGCAGTGTTTTCTATTAGTGTCTACAGTTTTACCGATTTGGCTCACTCATTCATTGGCCGAGAATCCCGAACAACGAACTTTAGAAGACAATGAACAGATAATGAAGTTTGGGAAAAGATAAACCCTCTAAATTTGGAAAGATTCCTTCATCGATCTTTCAAACTGTTTCAAGATAACAGATCCATCAGGTTATATTAACGTCGAGTTACTCTTCGGTGACCAACATTTGGGATGTCACTTCGGCAGAGTGCAACTTAATTTCTTTATCTTTAAAAATAAAAATGTGCATTTACGATTTTTAATTTTAATATTTAAGATTTTAATTTTCAATTTTTAATATTCAAATTTAAAATGTAACATTTCAATTTTTCATATTCAAATTTAAAATAAAACATTTCAATTTTTCATATTCATATTTTAAATTTCAATTATCAATTTTAAAATTAAAAATTTCAATTTTTTATTTTTAATAATCAAATTTAAAATAAAAATTTTCAATTTTCAAGTTTCAAATGGCAAATTGCAAATTTCAAACTCCAAATTTTAAATTTTCAATTTTAAACTTCAAATTTTCAAATTTCAAATTTTTTATTTTCAAATTTTCAATTTCCAATTTTCAATTTTCAATTTTCAATTTTCAATTTTCAATTTTCAATTTTCAATTTTCAATTTTCAATTTTCAATTTTCAATTTTCAATTTTCAATTTTCAAATTTTCAATTTCCAAATTTCAATTTTCAATTAAAAATGTTTTATTTAAAAATTAAAAAAAAATTTTAAAATGTCCACATGAATTTTAAAATTTAAATGTTCAATGCTCAATTTCAAATTTTCAATTTTCAATCTTCAATTATTTTTATTTATATTCCATATATTCCACCATCCACCATAAATAAAAAGTTTATGGAAGGATGAAGTTGGCTGTATATGCCACTGTTTGGCAATTTCATGCGTCATAGTTTATTTTTTATTGACAGTTATTAAGAATTTTGACATTTATTAATTAATTTGACAGTTAATATAATTGTGATATTAATGTCAGACAATGAAATAAAATACCAAATTCTTGTGTGCGTGCAGCGCACATTAATAATTTTTAACTAATAATATGGAATAATTAACTTTCAAGTAAAATTTGTGTATTTTGAAATCCGGCGATCGCGCGAAGCGCGTAAGATTATCTAGTAAATTATATATCATAAATTTCATTTTTTTAATTTTTAAATTTTAACTTTCAATTTAAAAGTTTTATTTAAACATTTAAATATTCAATTAAAAAATTTCAATATCAATTTTAAAATATAAATGTTCAATGTTCAATTTTAATTTTTCAAAGTTTACATTTTAAATTTAAATGATATAAAATGATGCACAAAATACTGACAGGGATAAGAAAATGGAATTATACGCGTAACATGTTAATGCTTCATCTGATGTCAGATTGGGCGAATACAAATGTCCAGTTTTGTGGAAGCGTTAATCACTTTCGCTGTAAGCCGTGGAAATAGAAATAGAATAAATAAGAATATTGTGTGCGTTTGACGCGGAAAAGAAGCAAAAAGCAATGAGACGGTATGCAAAGTGCAATGCACGAAGAAACTAGACGTAATGCTTGACAAAGAAAGAGGATGACAATTACGGAATGCGAACGGCAATTACGAAGTGCAGCAGTCTTGAAAATGTTTTCGGCTTGGTGCCAACTTTTGCCATGACGTTGTAATGTGTTTTGTACGTCCCAAGGTGTGCTCATCCAAAGGTCCATACCCTCCAATTATTGTCTTACTTTAACAGTTCGTCGCTTTGATACTGACTTACATTGTGACAACTGCAATTTGACTTGATTAGTGGACACTGTTTTTTCTCAAACTTACATTAATATGTTTATTTATAACTCAACATTATAATATAAACAATAATTCAATTGCAAAAGTTCGTACTTGGTTTTTTATGTCTTCTATTTTATGAGACATTAACATTCTTGCTGAATTTGTTAGTACTTCTTCTAGTTCTAGTATGTTATTCTTAGTTCCTCCATACTAAATTAACAAAATAAAATATTTCACAATTATTCTTCAGAAATAGTTTTCAAAGGTTGTCTAAGTTTTTTGTCTTAAATGTGTAATATTAATAATAATATATTCAAATAATTACATTAATTATTAATAATTAATTTAAGTCAGTAAGTCAATATAATTTATAATTTCTTTGTTCATTTTTAAAATGATTAAAAATTTCGGGTGTGTGTGAAAAATTAAAAAATGGAACGAATATAACCTTCATTGTGTGTATTTTTATTTACACAACGACTTTTAGAGAAAAAGTCACTCAAAGAATAATTAAAAAAAAAGTTTACACGAAATTAATTAAATTACAGATATTTTTATCAAACTGTAGCAGACGATTTATTTCGATTTTTTAAATAAGGTCATGTTTTTTCACTATGAAGATAATTTTCAAAAATATTAAGTTTACCTTATCAGAAATATTTATTTATAACAAATAAAAATATAAAATATTAAACAAAATGTAATCACTTGCAATTTCAAATTAAAAACGTAGAAAGAATTAAACGATAAGTGATGAGAAAAATAAACAAACACAAATGACTGCCGGTTTGAAGATTTATGAGGCCGTCCTAATCAGTTTATATTTCCAAATGACATATTTTATCATGTTTTGATATTTTAATTTATAATTTAAGATTTTGTTTTTGAAGCCTTGCAGTTATAAATTTTGCAATGATACGTTTTTGATAATTTATTAATTTTAATACAAAGAATTTACAATGAAATAGAAAGTTATTTTTTTAATTTGGTAATGCATTTGAATCATTTTACTAATGAAAGAACACATGAGTTTTTTCTTTTTTGATTTTAACAGATTTTCGAAATGCAAAAATTTTGAATCGAAGATAAGGTTATTCTTAATATTCAAAATTTTCAGTAAACATACTCCATATTTGGGTTGACATAACCTATTTCCAGTATTTAAAAAAGATATAATTCAATTGAATAATTTGAATTAATTTTTATTGCTTTTTGGAATTGTTAATATAACATAGAATTCAATTTATTTTCTAAGCCGTTTATTATAATTTATTTTTTTCAAAAATAAAAAACAAATATAATCGAGAAATGAACTCATGTCCTCCAGATTGTGAGACTTGTACGTTTATACTACTGAACTACAACGACATCTTAACTTTATGATTGGTTTATATATACATAAACTTAGGATTTTTAATATATAAACTAATGATATAAAACTAGTACTTTTAAGCATAAAATATATTCTTTTGAATTAAAAAACATTTATAATATTTACTTTATTTGTTTTTATATATTTTTATATTTAAAATTTATGTTTCTAAATGACTATGTTATGAATTGTAATAATACAATTCATTTATATTCAATATCAAATACAAACAAAACAATTACGCCAATTTTTGATTATTTTTAACTGAACTGCAAAATTTCCAAAAAGCAATT
>JABFPJ010005467.1:0-12161 GCA_022817425.1 Gryon sp. ZL-2020
GGCAGCGGTTGCTCCAATCGACTTACTCGCTTTCGAGCGTCAAGAAGTTTGGAGCAGCAGCGCGACCTTGGGCAGAGCACGTGCGAAGTCCAACGCACGACTTCGCCGACTAGACCGTTGGCAACAATGCTGGACGGAAGAACAGCGAGGAAGATGGACTGCAAGACTGATCCCGCAACTTGACACCTGGGTCAATCGTCAACATGGTGAGGTCTCTTACTATTTGACCCAGTTTTTGACTGGCCATGGATATTTCTACAAATATCTACATCGTATGGCCAAGGCGGACAGTTCAAAGTGCATCTATTGTGCCGAAATCGACGACTTCCAACACACGTTCTTCACCTGTGAACATTGGACACAAAGAAGAAGTACTCTGGAGGACCATCTTGGTGCATTTTCACCGGACAACATTGTCCAGCTGATGCTCCAGGACCAGTCGTCGTGGGATATGGTGTCTGCGTATGTCGAAGGACTTCTGCGCACAAAGAAGAGAGACATGGACTCTCGATAATGAAACTTTCTTTTAAGGAACTGACAGAAGAGAATATCTCTGGAAAAAAGCTAAATTATTTCGCGTAATTTAACCGCTTTTTTTTAACATATTTATTCTGAGGCCGACGAAAATCTCATAGAGGTCTAGGAGAAGAGTCGCTTGCTTTTAACGACATAACACGGCGCCACCGCGAAGTACTGCGAAAGCTTTCGTTCTGGGGTGGACTCCGCCAAGAAGAACGGGTGGCGGTTTTTTAGTGGGTAGAAATCCCACACTACTTGAAAGACACATAATTCAAGTGTCTTTCTGAAGATTTTTCCGCCACCCCAAAAAAAAATTATTATTATTATTATTATTATTATTATTATTATTATTATTCAAATTCAAAAGAATTCACAACATCAAAAGAAATAAAAAGTTCAAATTCAAATATCAATCAAATTAATAAACTTTTAAGTTTTGGACATTTGCCTAAAATAAACTTGCCAATTTTTTATGGTGATTATACCAAATGGAATTGACTATCATGATTCATTTATTTCAATGGTTCATATAGATCAGACATTAACCGGGGTGCAAAAATTTCATTATTTATTGTCAAGTTTGAAGGGCAGGCCTCTTGAACTTTTGAGAGATTTAGATATTTGTACAGACAATTATGAAGTAGCTTGGACAATGTTAGAGGAAACATTTTACGATGAACGAATAATTGTTACTAATATTTCAAAAAAATTGATACGCATGGAAAAAGTTTATCATAACAATTTAACAACTTTGGAAAAAATGTCAAGAATTATTGGTTCAACTTTGCGTATTTTAGAAAAATTAAATTTTCATATTGCAAATTGCTTGTTGATTCAATTGATGGTGGAAAAATTTGATGAAAAACTTGAAAATCAATGGACAAAAGTAATTAGTGAAAAGAAAACTTATCCAGCTTTTGAAACTTTTCAGAAATTGTTGTCGCAAAAATTGGAAGTATTGGAAACAAAAAATTATAATAAAAGACTTAATGTTGAAAAGAAAGATATTAAGACTTTAAATACCTCAGTTCAAAATGTAAATTGTAAATATTGTAACAAGCCCGGACATTCAATTTATAAATGTTTTGCTTTCAAATAGTTATCCGTAAAAGATAGACTAAATTTTGTTAATTTAGAAAAATTATGTATGAATTGTTTAAGTATGGAACATTTCGTTTCATATTGTCCATCAAATCTACGTTGTTTAGTTTGTAAACAAAAACACGCGACTATATTACACTTTAATGCAAAAGTACAAAATGTTCAAAATAAAACCGCCCAAAATCAAGCGTCATCGATGCCTGAGGTCAGTTCAAATGATTCAAATGATACCGCCCCTTTCATAGTTTCGAACGTATCTACGAAAAATCACTCCCCCCGACTTCTCGCCACGGCGCTCGTTAAGCTTCGGTCACATGATAATCGTCAATTACCTGTTCTTGCGTTAATTGACTCCGCTTCGGAGGCGTCATTTGTATCAGAAAAGGCCACGCAATTTTTAAATCTTAAACGACAGAAATGTACTACGACTATTTCGGGTATCGGATGAAGCGCTCAACAACGTGCAAAATATATGGTTAATTTGAAAATAACTAGTTTTCATGATAGCGATACAATTTTGAACATTAAAGGGATTGTTTTACAGCAAATAACTAATTATAAGCCGAAGCCATTTGATCCTAATAGTTTTCCAGAAATTTTGAATTAACTAGCTGATCCTCGAACTAAATTCGACGACAAAATAGACTTGCTGATAGGCGTAGATTATCTTGCGTAACTTTTGACGGGACAAATGGTGATTTCTCAAAACTAGAAACTCGTGGCTCAGTCGACCGTCTTCGGCTGGTTTATTTCCGGAAAAACTTATGATGTATCAAACTTAAATGTTACAGTATATTGTTGTCAAATTGATGATACTTTAAAACGATTCTGGGAGATTGAACAACTACCAGAAGCGAATTTGGAATCAATTGATGACAATTTGTGTGAACAGTTTTACAAAGATACAACTAGACAGAACGAAGATGGACGATTTGTGCTTCGATTTCCCTTTAGGTCACCGGAAGCAAGACTCTCTTGGTAATTCGAGGAAAATCGCGGAAAAATCATTTGATCATTTGGAAAAGCAGTTGGACAAAAATGAATAGTTGAAGTCAGATTACGATAAATTCATTAAAGAGTATATCGAATTAGGTCATATGACACAACTAACAATTGAACAGTTTCGTTAAATGATACACTTTTTACAGGTCCATATTACAAACAGATATTTCAATTATTTTATTTAACTGGCGTCTTAATAAATTTGTATTTTCAACAGATATTGTTAAAATGTTCCGACAGTTTCTTATCGATAATGAAGATTGTATTTTTCAAAATATAGTTTATCGCGACTTAAATTCAAATTCTTATTCATATTATCAATTAAATACAGTTACATACGGAGTCGTAACTTCTCCTTACGTATCAATTCGAACTATTAGAGAAATTGTGAACAAATTTGGAAATGATTATCCGTTGGCAGTAAAGGCTTTGTTCAATTATACGTATGTCGATGACATTTTGTCCGGCGCGGATACAATTGAAGATTTAATTAAAATAAAAGAACAAATCACGCAAATCTTATCAGTCGCTAAAATTAATTTGTCTAAGTGGTTAACTAACGTCAAAGAATTAAATCACATGATGGATACGGAAATAAAAGAAAAAAATTGGGATGTCACGGAAGTTATGCAATCAACAAAAATTTTGGGTATTTCTTGGGACCCTATAGAAGATAATTTCTCTATTTCCATTGAGTTTGAAAATTATGAGGTTTTAACAAAGAGAATATTCTTTCAATAATTGCAAAAATCTTTAATCCTTTGGGTTGTATTTCACTAATTACAGTGAAATTTAAACAATTTTTGCAAGAGCTATGGTTGAGTAACTTGAATTGGGACGACTATTTGTCAAGTAGTTTATTAAATAATTGCAAAAAATTATACGAGAATTTGAATGATTTAAAAGAGTTAAAAATTAAAAGATGGAACGGATGGTCAGAGAAAATTAAAATTGCACAATCAATTGGGTTTTGTGATGCGTCATTATTATCTTATTCATCCGTAGTTTATTTGAGATTGATAGATGAATCAAATGAAATAACGACTTCTCTGATAATGGCAAAAACGCACGTCGCGCTGATCAAAACAATAAGTATTCCACGTTTGGAATTATGTGCCGCGACATTACTTTCTAAATTGATTATTTACATTCGAAATTCACTTGAAATAAGAATAGACGAAATTTATGCATTTTCAGATTTAAAGATTACACTCGCTTGGTTAGCGAAACCTTCTTCGAATTAGAATGTTTCTGTTGCCAATCGAGTGTCAATGCACACAAATACACCTGAAATAAAATGGAGATATGTAAAATCAAAATTAAACCCCGCGGATTTGAATTCGCAAGGTATGTCAATCTCGGATTTTATTGGTTGTAATTTGTGTTGGAATGGACCTGAATTATTACAAACTTCTTTTGAGTTAACGTCAACAAATGAATTTGACACTCTGCTTGAGAGAAGAAAAGCGTCTTTTGTACATTCAGTCAAAATTGATGATAATAATTTGTGGTAAATGTGCATTATGTCACCCCCCCTAAGGGGGGGGTGACATAATGGGGGGGGGGGTTTGATAGGTCATTTTTATAGGATTTTAACGCTCTATTAACCCTTCCGAGTTATTCGCAAAAAAGGGTTAAAGTATGGCAAAGTCATGCTACAGTCAAAGTTAGTTTTGTTAGTTCTTTTTAAACTAACATAACTAATCGCAATCATGCCAGAGTCATGCCAGAGTAATGCCACAGTTAAAGTTAGTTTTGTTAATTTGTTTGAGAGATTTTCAAAACTGATTAGAGTATTTGGTTATGTTTTAGATTTTTGAATAAAACGAGAGAAAAGGTAAATCCTCCGCCATCTTTGATTTTAAACGAAACAGAAATAGATTAAGCAAAGACTCATATAATTAAGTCAATCCAAAATACAAGTTTTCACCGGGAATTTTTAGATTTATCGATTATAGGTTTTGTTAAGTCAAACTCAAAATTATTGCCATTGAGTCCGTTTTTAGACGAAAAAGGTGTTATTCGTCTCGGAGGACGACTTGACAAATCAATGCTTCCAGAATCACAAAAACATCCTATCATTTTGCCTCAATCGCGCGTCACGGATTTAATTATTAATCATTTTCATTTGCAAAACTTACATTCGGGCGTTCAATTAACGTTAAATATTATTCGGCAACAATTTTGGATAATAAATGCGAGAAATTCGGTTAAACGAGTAATCGGTAATTGTATTGTCTGTAAACGTGAGCGTCATCAATTATGCGAACAATATATGGCTTCGCTACCAAAAGATCGCTGTACGCCGTCGCGTGCGTTTACGGCCACGGGAGTTGATTACGCCAGTCCTTTCTTCGTGCGAGAGGCAGAAGGACGTGGGCATAAAACTCACAAGTCGTTCCTTGCCGTTTTTGTTTGTTTGGCTACACGAGCGGTACATTTAGAACTCGTCACTCATTCAGATACCCCGTCGTTTATTGCAACTTTACAACGGTTTATCGCCCGTAGGGGAAAACCGAGTATTATGTATAGCGGCAATTTTGTAGGAGCTAGTTCCGAAATTAAAAAAGCATTTTATAAAGCGTCTTGCGATGAAAATTTGAGGAATAGCTTCGCTACTCAAGAAATTTTTTGGAAATTTATTCCCCCAGCGTCACTGCATTTTGGTGGATTATGGGAGGCGGGAGTAAAAAGCGTAAAATTTCACTTGAAAAGAGTGATCGTTAAATTCACTCCCACGTATGAGGAACTGTTGACATTACTTTGTCGTATCGAAGCTTGTTTGAATTCAAGGCCGATAGCGACGTTATTTGATGATCCTGGAAGCTTTGATGTTTTAACTCCAGAGCATTTTCTTATTTGTGGCCCTCTAGTGGCACCGGCAGAACCTTCTGTCGAGCATCTTAACGAAAATAGATTAAATCGATGGCAGAAGTATTAAACTGCAGTCCCGTATTAAATGGTAATTAAAAAAACAGGACTTAAAAGTAGAAGACGTGGTGCTCGTTAAAGACCCGTTGAACCCTCCATGTCGCTGGACGATCGCTAGAATAATGGAATTAAAACTAGGTGAAAATAATGTTCCGAAAATCGCTATACTGAGGACACCAAAAACAGTCATTCAAAAAAACGTAACTCAAGTTTGTCATTTGTTGTCCTCCTAATTGTATTGTTTATATTTGGTATGAAGTTCATCGGCCTCCTTATGCGGTGTTAATGTTTGTTTACAATTTGAATCTATAAAAGGCCATGCGTTAGTGAAAATGGCCAGTTTGTGATAATTAGTGAAGCTAATAATAGTATAAATAAGTGATACGGCTAATGAATTCGATTTCCTCGTCGAGGATTTCGAGCGTTTCTTGCGGGAATGAATCTTCGACGAGGACACGCAACCTGTCCCCCCGGATGTCGACATGACTGGTGCAACACCTGGGGACCAGCCGTCTGCCGCAGAAACCACTCTGACGACTGAGACATCTGTCGAGAGGGAGTCGATCATACCACCTCCGGCATCACCTTCTAGTGCAGCGCCGATACCGCCGCGTCGGGAACATGTCTCCAGACGGACGAACTGGATACGGCGCAGATAAAATCCAATGCGATGGACAACGATACGCGTTCAAAATCAATCCTGGGCGGAAGGATATTTATATGACCCTACAGCTCATGAGTTGCGGCCGCCAGGAGATTACACCATCGTCAGAGCATTTGGGCACGAGATCCAAGTGCCACCTCGAGACTGCATGAGGTACCGGAGGTGGAAAAGGAAACTTCCGATCGGCAGATTGTTTCTCAGATGGAACCAGCGTCTGGAGCTATGCATGGCAAGACTTACGCCAACTTACGGACCATATTAGGTATTTTATAAAAATAAAAAGTGAAATAATAAATTCAAAAAGATGAGATTTTAATTTAAACAATTTCCATTGTTTAAGGTGGCCGGTGTTTAATATTGGAGCATTCATCGCTATTAATTAATTGAGAAATTAAATTTTATTTCATTTTATTTTATTTGAAATAAAGTCAAAATTACGTTAAAGAAAGTTATGTTTATTCTGAATGTTTGTTTGAGTTTTCCCTTTCAATTAGCATCGCGAATATTCTAAACCTAGAAAATAAATAATAAACAACGGCCTAAAGGGTATATAAAGGCCGCGTAAATGAAATTAAGTCACTTTGTGTCAAAGTCGCTGATCGCCTGAATCTCGGTAGTAGCCGGACAGGAGATAATTCCCACTTATACGCTTGGTGTCTAAGCTTTACATCTAATCCTTATTTCCTTTCTTGTAGCGCTATTAGCGAAAGTGTCTCTCGTTAATAGCTTCTGTAAACCTGAGAAGGCGCAACAGAGTCCGTTGAGGTCGAGTCGACCACACGGTAGTATCCGTGGAATTAAAGCCTAGATTTTAACCGTAAAGGTGACGGAGTTCGTCGTTAATTTAATATTACTTAGGCTCGAGGCCGTTTAACTTATAGCCGCTCCTAAGGTTTGAAGGCTTGAGGCCGTTTATGTAAAATTAGCTTCTCCTTGCTTTATTATTTTGACTGGATTTTGAGTATTTGTATGACGGAGTCCGTCGTTTGATCGATTATTGCTTGTTATTTAGACTCGAGGCCGCTTTTGTAATATTGATAGTTTTTATTATTATGACAGTATTTACACAGTGGCGAGGCCACCTTTCTCATCCACCGATATTTGCGGAAGTATCCATGCCCTGTGAGGAACTGGTTCACGTAGAAATTGACGTCACCGTGGTTTCTATTTATCCATATGGTCAAATCTCTGATCAGACGTGCGGTCCATCGTCCCCGTGTGTCTTTCTGCCATTGGCGTTGCCATTCCTGCATCGTCTGTGCTCTTCCTCGTACTGCTGCCTCTCTTCTCCCGAGTACTGCGCTGTCTTCGAAGACCTTCTTTCTTTTCATGGCTAACAACGTCATTGGGATCGCGCCAGCTACCACAGACGCTGCTGGTTCAGACACCGTCCGATACGAGCTTGTAATTCGCAGCGTGCCTTTTCGTTGCACCATCTTCAGTCGCTTTTCGTTCCGTTTCACTGTGATTTCGTCGCCCCATGATTCCGCGCCATATAGCAGGATAGATTGCGCTGCTGTCAGCAGCAACTTCCTCTTTCCAGGTGTCGGTCCGCCGATATTTGCCATTAGTCGGCTAAATGCTGTCGTCACAGATGTCGCCTTGTCGCAGACTCTGTTTATGTGATCAGGGTATGTGAGTCTCTGGTCCAGTGTCACTTCCAGATATTTCACGGCTCTCTTCGTTGTCACCTCCGAATTTCCGACACGCATGGGTATAATCGTATCAATCCTTTTTTTCGAAAAAAGGAGAAGACAGAATTGTTCTTCTTCTCCAAGAAGAACAATTTCTGTCTTGGAGACTGCCAGTTCCAGGTTGTGGTCATCCATCCACCTATTGACCTTACGCATGCCCTGGTTCAATTTCAGTTGGCCCATCTCTGGATTTCTCGCAGTTATCACTGCGGCAATATCGTTCCATACGGAGAAGTCCGTCGTATGAGGCGTTCCACAGATCTGGGCCGAGTATAGAACCCTGCGCTACACCTGCAGTAATCTCCTTTTGGTAGGTCCCTGTTTCTGTCCTGTATGTGATTTCCCGCTTCCGGAAGTAATCATCAATAATCTCGTACAGGTATAGAGGTATACGGAAGTCTTGAGCTAAAGCTGTGAGAATGTCTGTCCATTTCGCCGAATTAAAAGCATTTTTGACATCAAGTGTAGCGAGAATCACCACAGGTCTCGCCCCGTGACATACTGTCTCGGCTCTCCTCACTGCGTCTATGACTTCCGCTACAGCGTTGACCGTCGAATGCCCCTTCCGGAATCCGTGTTGCCGTTCAGTCAAGTTTCCCGCTTGTTGTCTATGTTGTCTATCGCCTTCAGTACTTTTGCTGGTATCCGATCTGGCCCCGGCGCTCTTTGGCATTTGAGCTTCGTGGCAGCTGCTGTCAGTTTCACGGAGTCGAATGGCCTCACTTCCGTCAGCGGCATTTCTTCCTCCCGATCTTCTCGCGTCGGGTGATTTGGAAACAAAGTGTCCATGATTTTTTCACCAGATTCTTTTTCGCGTTTTTGTCTTCTGTCGAGAGGGTCAACGCCTCAGGTCGATTCCGCGCTCGTTGGGCTTGTCGTCTTAGACTAAGAGCTTTTCTTCTCAGGTCAGCGATCTCTTCCGTCCACCAATACACCTGTTGTTTTCCTTGCCACTGTCTCTTCTTCGGCATGGAGGCGTTGCAAGCACTTTCGATGAGACTCATTGTCTCATGTACAAGCTTTTCTGCAGCGACCCTATTACTCCTCAAGTGAGACACTGCAGAGAGTCCGCCGACTCGTCAGTTAACTGTGTCCATCAGTTGTGCGCTGTCAAGCTTCTTTACGTTCCACCGGGGAGGGCGGCGCGTATTATTCACATTCGTACCTCTTCTGCTGGCAGACAGCTTGAAGTGAATGTAGTTATGATCGCTCCCGCTGTAGTCTTCAAGAACCCTTCATTTCTTTGTCCTGCCGAGCAGATACTATAGTCACGTCTGGGATGGAGTAACCAAAACCTGGTCTTATGTAAGTCGGCGTAGATCCGTGGTTGGCTACACAGAGTCCCATTCTCACTGCCATTTCCATGATGTATCGGCCTCTGGTATTTGTGGAGGGCATTCCCCACTCCGTTGCTCGAGCATTCAGGTCGCCTGTCATCACTATTTCGCCCGTCGTGTCTCTTAGGGAGTCTTCCAGTTCCTCGAGCTTTCGCACGAACTCTCGTAAATAGTCATTTGGGGATAAGTAGCAGCTAACATAAGTAGTACGACCAGTATCCACCCAGACGTAGTCGTTTGCAGCTCCGCTGTGGTCTACGCGGAAGCTATGTGGATTAACCACCCAGATGGCAGCAGTTCCAAGTTGGTCCGGGTACCAGTTGGGGCTGTTGGTATCTCTATATTGTTCGCTGATCATAACGACATCAGCGTTTCTCTCACTTACCAATTGGGTTAATAGGTCGTTTGCAGCTCTGCACCTGTTGACGTTTCCCTGAAGTACGCGAATCATCAGGTGTTTCGTCGTTTCTTCGCTTCCTCCAGAGCTCTTCGATAGATTGGGCAGGCACCCGTCCCGGATACGTGGTCTAAGGAAGTCGTCCCGGGTGTATCCTGGCACAGGGGGCACCGGGGTGAATTTCCACAATCAGCGAGCTTCTGTCCAGTCTGGCCGCATTTCCAGTACATCGCACTTCTATCACTGTCTTGGCAGTCTCGTCTTGAGTGTCCGTATCCCAAACATCGCGGGCATCCTCGAGGTTCGACGCGGTGACGGATGCGGCAGTTGACCCAGCCGATCTTAATGCGCCCCCTAGCGATGATCGCGTTAGCGGTTGCTTCGTCCAGCTCAATCACTGTTTTGCGCAGGCAGCTTTCGTTTGGTCTTAGGAGCTGGATTTTCATCTCTCTATTTCCGTCGTCGGGCATTGCCTCGAGAAGAGCCTCCCGGACTTCAGTCTGCGTCGTCAAGCTGTCAATATCCAGTATTTCTACCTTTAGCGTCGGTTCTAGGGATCTAGTTTCACCGTCCTCTCTCACAACTGCACAGATATCCTCGAGGAGCTTATTCCGGTCGTTGCTACGATATAATTCCAGGAGAACTCCTCCATCTCGGGTTTTCCGGATTTGACGCAGCTCCGTTCCGGAATTTACCAGGTTAACACCTCAGCGAATGGTGCTTAAAATTTCGTCGTATGTCTTCCCCGCATTGGGCTTCACAGCTACTGCGCGGCTTCTCGTTCTGGGGCGTCGCTTTCTCCCGGTCATTTTTTCCTTCGTTGGTGGTATTGCTTCGCTCATGCAATTTTCTTCGGGATTCAAGGATTTCGCTGCAACTGTTTTTACACTGCTCTCGTTTCGACTAATTTTTGCGCCATTCTTGTCTGGTGCTGCTTTCTTCTGCCTCTTCACGACCGTTGTCCAAGATGCATCGCCGTTCTGTATTCTCTTTCTTTCTTCTTCTTCTGGACTCGAGACTGCGGTTCTCGGTCGCTTTCGATGTCTGCGACGCTTCGGCGGGGTTAGTTCGTTTCGGTCCGGTATAGTTTGCATGTTTCTTGGGCTCGGAGGGACACTAATAGGTTGAGTCTGCAACATAGGGTGCTCCAGTGCCCTGTTCCTGCTCTCCCTGCATTGGCTAATCACTTCCAGGCTTTCCTGTATCTGCTCCAGCCCGACTTTCACGGCTCTGCTTATGTTCTTTTGCCGTCCAGTAGCAGTACGCATGCAAATCAAGGCGGCTGCGATTTTGCTCAGCTCATCTTCTTCGGACTTGTCGGCGTTTTATATCATCAACAGCACTTTCTCTAACTCGTTGCCGTCGCTAGGGTTGGTTAGTGATGCTGTCTGGCTTGTAATCGTATCTGCAGCGGGGGCCAAGCGGTCAACCTCCGTTACATTGCAGTCATCTGATAACGACGACCCGGAGCCTGCTCGCACATTCCTGTCGGTCGCCGGCACTGGTGATCCGATCAGCTGCACCGTAAGTTTTTCCTGTGAGGAACTTTCCATGGTTGATTTATTGTTCGGGGTTCCTTCCCTTAGTCTGTTTGGCCCGCGAGAGGTATTTTATTTCCCTCCTACCATGTATATCTACTGAGCATTTCCCTATCCGCTACCTGTGGAGGTGATCGGATCGCCGGCACTGGTGATCCGATCACCTGCACCGTAAGTTTTTCCTGTGAGGAACTTTCCATGGTTGGTTTATTGTTCGGGGTTCCTTCCCTTAGTCTGTTTGGCCCGCGAGAGGTATTTTATTTCCCTCCTACCATGTATATCTACTGAGCATTCCCCTATCCACCACCTGGGGACACGCCATGTATGGGTTACAGACTCCCAACATGGATTATTATTATTATTATTATTATTATTATTATTATTATTATTATGATAGCGTAGCTGAGGATCTGTGGAGACGCCGGGTTCCACGCTAAAATATAACGACGAGGGAAAAGCCTGAATTTCTGCTTGTAAGCGGAGTACTGCTGAAAAGCGGTGAATGTCTGCTCTTAAGCGGCAACAAACGGACTCTGGAAAGCGGGCACAGTGTTGGATCACGTCCCTTCCACATGTTCTTGCCTCTCTTGCAGCTATCTATAAGTTTACCCATGCCGGGCAGGTCAACACAGAGGAGCCAGACGAAGATTGTTTCACCCGCTGCCTTGCGGTTAGAGATTGGTTTCTCAAAGGCTAGGACAAGGACAGTCCAAAATAAAACCATCGGGCCATGGGATATAGCGGGTCCGCTGACGCTGCCTGAAAGGGATGTGCTGGGTGATCCATGCAGCGCGTGTCTTATGGCGGCTCCCGACATCAACGTGTCGCGCCGAGGGGGTGCTGGGATGCCTGTGAAGGAGGTATTGTGGAGGGCTGGGGCAGTTGAGAAATCCTGCCTTTAAAGCCAAAAGCGACCGCGGCAATGGGGGTAGCTACGGTCGTGATCACACCCCCGCCTCTGGAGGTACCGCGATCTAA
>JABFPJ010005468.1:0-12161 GCA_022817425.1 Gryon sp. ZL-2020
TTTTTTTTTTTTTTTTTTTTTTTTTTTTTTTTTTTGAAAATCAATCAAATAAAATATAACTATTTTTGTTGTTATTTTTTAACAGTCTTTTCTAATTTTGTCTTTTTTCTTCTTCTTTTTTCAATGTCTAAGATTTATTTGTTTATTTTTACTAATCATGTTTCATGTTTTTCTTATGATATGTGTTTAATTAAATTGTCATATTGAATTAAATTATTAATTTAATAATCGAAATCATTGAAATAAAAAATGACCGTTAATTTGATTAATTGACGATGGTTTTCCGGTTCTTCGTCACAATCGTACTTGTTCCGTCGCAATATGGGACGCTGCAAGGTGCAATCGAACGAGTTTGAGTTAGTCTTTCGGTCGCAAGTAGTACACGCATCCTCTCCCTTGCATATAAACAATCTCGCTGGAAAATCTAGAACGTCGAGCGCAATAAACTTACTCGTGCGACGCGTATCTCTGTCAGCTGACATTACCATTTAAAAAAAAAAATGTTGTGTCGTAACTCGGATTCAACATTGAAAATACAAGAAAAAAGATCAAGAATAAGAAGCAATTCATGCTCTAGAAATATTTTTTAATTTTCAACATTATCTATGGCTGTATTTCATGGTAGAATAGAAAACGTTAATTTAATATTTATTAATCCTAATATTTATAGAGTAATGTTTTCATTCTCGTGGTTATAATGTACACAAATACGACATGCCGACAACTGCGCGTTATAAATATTGCAACTATGCATGCAGGGTAGTTTGTTTAATCGATGCATCCAATGATCCTGTTGCTTCCACCTTGCGGGCTCTCACGAATCCTCTTCCCTCTCTTTGACTTTCAAGATTTTGATTGAGGGAAACAATCCAAGAAGGGAGAATAATTTGTTCTTGCATCTCCATTTATAAAACATTAATTAAATATTGAATTTTTTTTACTTAATTCTAGTTTGCCTAATAAAATAGTTAAATGAACCAATTTTTAAAAATATTTTATGCTATTTTACCATAAACTATTCTATTCAAATATGTTATTTTTTTTATCAATTTATTAAATGAGATTTGACCGAGACTTTATAACTTATAATAATAAAAAAAAAAAAAAAAAACTTACACTCTAATGAATATCTTGAAGTTAAAATCCAAAATTACGCCTATTTCACAAACGTGACAGCGCTCCCTCGCGGCGTAAATTGTTGAACGTAAGGGCATATTGGCGGCGAAATATTTACGTCAGCTGTGTTTTTATACAGTAATTTTAATTTAAATTGACTGAAAGCCCCAAGCTGCTTCGAAATTCTTTATATTAAATAAAACAAATTTCTTTTATTTCTTAAGATTTACTGATAACTTTTGCAATTGTTTTCATATTGAATGGCTAATGTGTCTTTATGAACTACAATTTATGCCGCGAGGGTGTGTTGTTACATTTATGGAATAAGTATCAAGAATTACCAGCCATTAGATGGCGCTTCTAGCACCTACTCATACATGTGATAGTTATCAATATAACTTTAGAAAACAAATGTTCGAATTTTTATTAATGTTGTAAGCAGACAAGTTCTCTTTACAAATTATTTACAAAATAATAAATTAATATTTACATTTAAATACAGGAATTTTCAACATACATATACAATTTGACTATTGTCATATTGAGGTTATGTACACAACTTTATGAATGACCGTAGATGTTTTTAGCACTATATATCGCTAATTTTTTGGTATTTTTTTTACTATGGCGCTGCAGTCAACTATGTATAAGGTCTATATATAAGTATATAGATATACATAAGTATATATAAAAAATTTCAGATAACCACAAAATAAAACCCCAAAATATTCATATTTCTATACTCCTGAAAGGAATTGTTTCATTATAAACAAATAAAATTATTTACTCTCAGACACATTTGATATGAATTTCTACTACAAAAACACCAATTATGGAATATAAAGGAAAAAAAACACATTTAAATATGAAACATGGTAAAATTAGATATGAAATTTAGCAATCTTTCGTGTAAGTTCTCTTGAAAAATAATACTTTTACATTTAATTTTACTATATTTCATATTAAAAAGTGTTTGTTTTCTTTGATATTTCGTAATTGTTATTTATTGTAGTAAAAAATCATATTAAATGTTTCTGATTGTATAAATATAAAATAAAGCTTATAATCGCAATTATTAAAAAAGAATTACTCACTATGAATCATCGTTCTTTGAATAATGATAAGAGCTTTTTGGTCGAACCAATTATTCGGCCGATTAGCAAAATTAAGTAATAAGGGGTATATACACGTGATCACACTTGCGTGAGAATTTGTAAACAGATGTATGTATGTGAAACTGTTCAATGGCTATTTAAAAGCGGTGCAATAAAACATGTTGCGTAAAATAGGATACTCCGTCTGTTTTTGATGACCGCTGATAGGAAATAAGAATTGTAATCATCAGTAAAAAAAATCGAAAAATAAACCAAATATCATTCAAAATGTTAAAGAAGTATTTCTCTTTAAAAAATCCACTTTGTCCAAAAATGTTCATTCGTAAACTTTTATTTCAATTCACTATCAAAATTATTGATTTACTTTGTCAATTTTTTTAATTTCATTTTTATTTTTCATTGGAAGAGTAATTTTCCATTAATTAATTCCGTAACAATGCAACTCCGCTTTTACTTAAACATTTGTTTAATTTGACGTTTCAATGTTTCCTGCAATAAATTTGACTTTGTTTTTTTCGTTGATTTTCCTCACAAAAGACAAAAGACAATGTTGAATATATTTTCCTTCTTCTTTTTTCGATTTACTTGACGAATTTATTCAACTGTGTTCGCGCATGCGCGAGCTTATCTGTATGTCTATAGGCGTGCTTTGGAGCTTTTCGTCAACCAATTATCAATCGGAGGTGGAAACGCGCGTGTTGAGCTTGCGCTTGGCGAGCTTTCAATGCGCCATATTGACGCGCGATAACCAACTCTCCCCCTTTTCTCTTCTCCTCCCTAAATCGCTTTTTCGTCAACCAATTCGACAAGCATAATTCAAAATAATATATTTGTCGAATTGATTCAGATTTTGTAATATCATTTCAAAAGCTTTTCAAATTACTTAATCGTTTCATAATTATTTCATTTCTAAACTTATATAAAAAACGTTATTCAAGAATAAAAAGTACAACTCTATGAATATATATATATATTTTGATTGTATTGAATTATTTAATTAAACATTCGATTTTGTCATTGTTTGACGATAATTCGATTGAATGAAATTAATTATACGGCTTGTGGATTATACAATTTTAAATTTCTTTCATAATGTAATTAAAATTTGTCGGATCCGTAATTGAACAAAATTATGATATAACGTTTATTGTAATTGTGAAATTAAAATAATCAACAAATTAATATCGTTACTTTTTTAACGTCACAGAAGTAATAGCAAATATTTTTTACCATTTTCAACCATTTTTGTATCATTTTCATGTCCATAAAAATTAAAAAATAAATATTTCAGTTATAAAAAAACAATCTTAAGAAAAAATATTTTATTTCAACTTTTTTTATTTTTTCAAAATGTATGCAAAATCGTAAATTTGTTTTTTCTCCATAAAATATTCAAATAAAATGGAACAGAAAAATCTAAATTTGCACAAAAAATGTCTCTCTCTCCCACAAATGCGTAACATTTGTTTGAAATAATACGTATGTACTTCAAATAACAACATTCACCGGTACTTTCACCTGTAGTCTACGAAGTCTATGAAGAGCAAAAATGGCGGAATCGCGCGTATATATTATTGCGCCACGTTTTAGCCACTCATAGACGACATAAACAACAACAAAAATGCATTGAACAACCTTTTCGTTCCCATTCATAAATTAACAACAACAACATTATTTGACCTCACGTCTTTTCTTTGTTTATTTACCCTTTTGACCTTTCTTTATGTTATTTTTTCTTTTCATTTGTGACTTTGTAATGTTTGTTTATTTATATTAAAACAACATAAATAACAACGACAACATTATTTGACCTTTTTTCTGTTTATTTACCTTTTTGACTTTTCTTATGTTTATTTGTATTCCTTTCTTTTGTGGTTTTTGAATGGTTGTTTATTTATATTACACAACATAAATAATAACAACAACAACATTATTTGACCTCTCATATTTTTTGTTTATTTACCTTTTTGACCTTTCATTGTATTTGTTTGTTTTTTTTCATTTTTAACTTTGATATGTTTATTTATGTTTCCATCCAATGAGTAAATAAACAAAATTTTTCTTCATTTTTAAAATGAAGAAAAAAGAAACGTAAAATATTCACGATTATTTGATCTCTAATTTTGTAATTCAGATTAAACATTTAACGATTACGATTGTTACGTTTGAAGCAATTTTCTGACCCTCGTGTTGTAAATTTAACGATCTCAGTATGCGCACTCTGTCATTGCATTTAACTGACCTCAGTCGGTGTTCATCTTAGTTATCTTCAGTATCAAATACATTTGTCAAATGGACAAAAATACCTAAACAAAATATGATAAAATAGAAAAAAATGAATACAAAAATCATATAATTTAAAATTTAAAATAAGAAACCAAAAAAAGTTCAATCAAATGTATCTTACTTCTATCGACTAATTACGAGTAATTATCTTACATAAATCATATCTTGTTTATATATTATAATATACTCATAAAGGTTTTATTACATCATTTGTATGTTTATTACTTAACAGTAATTGTAAATTAATTTTTATGGGCTTCGCGTAAGTTTTTATCGTGAAATTTATTTAGCAAACTTACGAATATAAATCATGTTTAATAGTTTATATACGAAAGAAAGAATAATTAAAAGTCGCATTTTTCTTTTTCAAAAATGCCGTTGAAATGAGATTTAATTTCAGCAATTTTCCTAATACAATTAGACTGTAATTATATTATTATTATTATTATTAAAGAATAATAGGCATTTTTGTCATTTTCTGTGGAAAAATGTACAATTTTTGTTTTTAATTTTAAATAAACATTTATTAAATTTCATATTATTATTAAAGGTCATGAAATTTCCTGTTTTCTGGTATTATATAAATCAGTGTCGAGTTGTGTGATGTATGAAAAAGCAGACGCCTATTATCAATGAAACAATAAAACAAGATTTTCATTTTCTTTGATTATGCATTTTTGTATGCATTAATATTTTATAATATCAAAAACTCGCCATTTCTGTTTAACATTGCAATGTAGTATTTACTTGATTCCTTAAATCGTTTATTTCCTGCAAAAGTTAATTTTTTTCTTCTGCAATAAACATCACGAGATTTAACTACATATTTTCTCGAATAAATGACATCATTTCTTTATTGTATATTATGTTTATTTCACCGGTAAATTATCATTGAACATCAACATTGTTTAGCGTGTGGTTTACATTTCTATAAAGAAGACAACATAGTTCCATTTTTTTAAGGTGAAATACTTTTTTAATGTTCATTACTAGATTAGGGTATTTTTTAAATTGAATAGTTTTGCTATTAAATTATTGATACTAATTTCTTTTTTAATTTTAATTTTTGATTAATTGATTTCGATATTTGAAGATATTGAACAAATGATTGATTATTGAAATTATTATTTTTATATTATTAAATTATTGATAACAAATATTTATTCCAATTTGAATAATTTTATTTCGATATTTGAAGATTATAAGACATGATTGATAATGCAAATTATTTTTTTATTATTAAATTATTGATTTTTTTAATTTTGATTTTTGACCATTCTATTTTGATATTTAAAGTTTTTACAATAAATAATTGATTATGCAAAATTATAATTTTGTCATTGTTAAATTATTGATAAAAAAGTGACTTTAATTTTGACTTTTGATTATTCTATTTTGATATTTGAAGATTTTGCAAAAAATGATTATCCAAATTATTATTGTAAATAAAATATCAAAATTGTTGAACAACTATTTATGTCATTTTTGTAAATAAACAATTGATAATTCAAACTCATTTTATCAATTTTATTTGATGTGAATAAAAGAACCTTTCGAAGTTAACTAATTGTTGATTTAATTGTTATAAAATGTTCATTTGTCATTGCTTTTTTGCACACAGTAGTGCAAAATAATTGTGTCATTGTTGTTAAACAAAGTTTTTTGTGTCTAAAAGCCAAAAATATTTAATTCCATTTAAATTATGTTTATAACATAAAAATAAAAATGTTTTAATTTTCAATTTTTAATTCTTGGAAAATTACAAGCTTTAGTTAATTATCTTTTTATGTTTTTTGAAAAACATTGCTTTTGTGAAATTACAAATTTAACAAAACAAATTACTTATCTTGACCTTCCATTCACAGATATTTATTTTTGTTATTTATTTACAATACAAGATAGTACAAAATAATGTTGTCATTGCCAATAAACAAACATTTCTTATAGTTTTCGTTTTCATTTATCAACTTTGTTGTATCAACTTTAAAGGTCAATAAAAAAATAAATAAACAAAAAAACGTTCAAATTCATTTCATTGTTGACAAAATTGTTTTGTATATTTTTTATTTCATTTTTAATTGCATTATTTTGTTATATTATATTATTTATTTATTTTTATATTTATATTGTTGTTCTCTTGTTGGTCACAAAGTTTATTTATTCCATAAAACCCATTTTTTCTAAAAAAAAAAACAATAAACAATAATAATAAACAATAATAAAAAAATAATAAAAAATAACCCAAAACAACACTCATTGTTGTTAAACAACCTTTGTTGTTGCTTTATTTTGTCACCTTTCATTTATTGCTTCTCCTCTCTTTCTAACTTTATTTAACAGAACATTTCTGCATTGTTGATCTACGCACCGAGAATGGCCTGGAGGGTCTGCTCGTCCCCGTCTCCGATGACATCCATGCCTTCTCGTCGTCGCCCGGGCTGCGCGCTGGTGCCGGGCCCGTTTATCGGGCCCCATTTTGTTGCTCCTCGGCCGCGCAAGGCTTCTCTCTCGCGTCCCACATAATACCAATCTCTCTCTCCTTCTCTCTCTCTTCGTCTCTCTCACTTGCCCTCCAATCACTCGTCTTTCGTTTCAATCTTGCCGATTTCCTGTTCCCTGCGTTTTTAGCGCTGCCCGGTTTTCGCAAAAAAACAATCCAAAAGATGATCCAATGCGCGCGCACCTTTTGACACTTTTGAAACGTCACTTTTTTGTTGGCGGCGCGCGCAACCGCGAGACCAACAAAGTACCGATTTTCTTCCAAAAATCGTTCAAAAAATCGGCAAACTCATTTTTGCCTTTTTTTTTCTTAATTTTTTTTTTTTTTTAGTTTGATTGTTGAAAGTGTTCGAGCGAAGACGCGCCCGAAACACGGCGCACTATTGGCGTGTCCCGTTTGGCCACGTTTTGCGTACTGACGATTTGCGACGGGTTTCGCGCACTCGTCGCCAGTCGCGCACGCACACACGCAAACACACGCGTCAACAGCTACACGAGAGCGCACAATTGCAAAGCGGGAGAGGACGCTGCACGGCTGCTGTGCTGCTGGTTCTTGCTTCTTAGTCCGTCGCGAGCGAACTCATTTGCGGCTGACGGATAGAAGTTTCGCGCTGCGCCGAGCGCCGCGCGCGATTTCAGGGACGGACATACGGATACCGATTTTCTTCGCGATTTACGGTGGTGCTGTGATTAAGGTGCGAAAACGCGTTGTTGTCAGAATTTAATGAGATTTTAATTAATCGTTCATTATATTATTGTCTTTGATTCTGCAAATTTGGAGCATGTTTGTCTGCGTAGATCCGGAGATATTTTATTTTAAACATTGGAAAAATGATATATATAGATATAGAAACAATGTAAATTTGCAATATTTTGAAAATAAATATCTCGCGTTGTAAATAGTAAAAGTTATTTATATTTGGAGAAATGAGAGATATTAACTTAAAGAATATTTGTTTAAATTACGAACAAACTCTGACTATTCATGAATAAATATTGTTATATCATGGATAACATTAACAATATAATTTGACAAATAATTTTGACTATTTGATATTTTTTAATAATATTTTAAATAAATCAAGTAGAAAAACTTTCAGAATGACCATTTATATCAAAATTAAAAATGGTATTTTTAGGTTAGTCGGACCTCCCACCTTAAAATAAAATAGTTGGCATTTTTTATTAAAATTGGCTTTTAGCTAAAAATTAATTTTTGCAATAATGTAAAATAGTTTTTCATTTATTAAAAAATTAATAACATTAAGTAAAGCAATGATTAATTTAAATTAATTAAAATTAGTAATTCAAAATTTTAATTTTTTATTTGAAAATTATTGTTTATAAAACACTAATTATAAATTTCCTATAAAATTTGTTTTTGATCAATTTTTTGGGGTATATTTTTTTATGGTAAAATAAAATAAAATATTTAAAATCAATAATTTACTATTTTAAACATTTAATAATAATGAAAATTGAATAAAATTATGTATTCATAGGGCAGAAAAGAGGTCTTTTCCACCCTAGGACAATAAAGTGTTTTTCTGCCCCGATGCAAATTATAAATAATTGCAATTAAACTTATTTCCACTTGTTGAATTCAATTCAACTTCAATTCCACTTGTTTTTTATCGGTATACATTTTTATCGAACTATGATTGGTTCAATCACATTTTTGTCATTTTTTGTTGTTATTTAAAAACAGTTTTTGTCATCTTCACATTCCGATAGATATTTTTCTTGTAATTTTTTAAACATTTACTTGATTGACGAGTTGATTACTTTTTTGTGATACTTCAGAATTGTTGCTAATTTGTTGCAAATTTTATGCTATGTGGCATTATTTTTAATTTTGTAATATTCCGGATTTTTGCCGATTTCATTTTCCAATTTCTTTTTTGCCGATTTTCGTACGTTTCCATGAAATAATGATCTATTTACAGTAGGAAATAAATTTAAATTAAATTAACTAAGATGTAATATTAAAAAAATTATATTTGGAACTGTTGTGAGCATTTTTATCAATAGTTTTTATTAAATTGTTTTATTTAATCAAATTATTTTCTTTTTGTAATTTTTTTAATGACAAATTTTTTCTTGTAATTTATTTATTTTGTAGTGTATTTTGTATATATTTGTTTAAATATAATTTTCTCTAAACTCTTTTATGTTCGTTACATTGTCTACAATTTATTTTACGATACTTTTGCGATTGCAAAATGTTGTGATTTTGCATTCAAAACATTTAAATACATTTGATATAAAACATTTGATTACTCAACTTGTGCATACAAATGTTTACACGATTTGTTGATTATTCAACACAATATTTTATTCAATTTTCACATTTAACGTAATCTGAATTGTAAAACAGATTTTCATTTAACTGCACATTTATAGTATATAATTTAAAGATAATATAATAACAACAATTTACTAAACATGAACTTAATAATAATTAATTTCGAAAAAATAATTATTATAAAATAGGATAGAAAGTGCAGGAAAAATATTATTCCAACACTTACAGTCATTTTGTAAAATTTAATTAAAAAATACGGCGAATTAAAAAATACAATAATTTAAAAACAATATAAACTATCCATTAATATCTCGTACGCACATACTCTGAATCATGTCAATTTATATTTACACGTCATATTTATATATATAATTTAATTACAAAAGAAAGTAACTATCATTGAAATAAGCTTCAAAAACGAATCAACAGAAAATAAATCCTAACAAATGTTGCACATTGAAATGGGAACTTTGTCGTTTTCTTATCGACGAAAAATGTGTATTTTACAATAAATTTCACACAGCTACAAAAACGACAAAATTGCTATTTCCGTGTTTCATTAATTAGATATATATTATATATGTAAAAAAAATGTTAAATACAATTAATTGAGCCATTTGTTACAATTCACATATTTTTATCACAATTGATTGACGAATCAATTGTATCGCTTTTCCACAATAAAAAAATATTCCGTAAATAAACTCTCCGCCTACATTAGAAATAAATAAACGAACGTATGTGTATATTTATATCACTCAATTTAAGTAAAACGTTGTTCAAAACAAGATACATATCATTCTCAGTGCAAGGCATATCAGTTTTAAAAATGCTAACGTCAAAAAATCTTTTAATCTGTCTTTCAACGATCCAAGCAACATTGGCATTAATAGCATATGATATGATTGTAATAATGGAAATTCACAAATAGAAACTAAATCTCTAGTAGATTTTCCCCAATGTGAATTCAACAGAAAAGAAGTGTCGAATTCAACAATACAAATTCAACTTGTTCAAAATAAACACTTTTCAAAGATATACTATTTCGGAAGTATGATTGAAGCAAACCACATCGCTTTTAGATGTGGAAAAAGCATCGATCAGTTTGTTCTAAAAATGTTATATTCAGAAGTAATAGGGATGAAAAAACAAGATTGTCTGAATCTACATCTCGATGGCATCTTTTATTTCGCTGGCAAAAGGTATGTGGTAGATCTCAAAACAAATATTACTTGAGCAACCAGATCTTTGGCATGATGGACATCGATACCAAAGAGCAATTCGAAGCACAGAATTTACGATACAAGTAAAAGAAGGGTACGGATATCTAGAAAAAAAGAGCTCAAGACTAACTTTAGACAGTGGACTAACTTCTGATTTTCATGCAGGAACTTTGTTCTCAGCTGATGAGGGCTTTGTTTTTTGGGATTCTAAACTCATAGATTATGATGTGTGTGAAGATGAAGATTCTTATGATGTATTATTTGAAGGATTCGCTAATTCTCTTGTAGACAAGAAAGAAAAGAAATGGGTTCTTAATATACTATACAATGATTATGATTTCTCACTTCCAATGACAAACAAAACAAGTAGAATCTGTGGTTCCATTAGTTACATCTCAGAACACCCAGAACTTTCAATTTTAATTCAGGTGGACAAAAATTCCTATAAGCTGAAGAAAAAACAATTAGACCCAAAGAACATTAACTTAATGTCCTATTTCAACTCCAAACTGATGCACATATTTGTCCTCTGTTTTTTCGCCTTTTTTCTCTCTCTTTTTTCAATAAACAATCATTAACCATAGAAATATAATTCTATTATTACAATCACATCATTTCTGCTAAAGCGTTGTTGAACTTTGCTGCATTAATACATCTTGACGAGAAAAATACCAACAAGAATTTAAAATAAACAATTTTTGTATGTCAATTTTTTAAAATTTTCCTACTCAATTTTTATAATTTTGTTCGTTATTTTTATAATAACATTTTGAAAAATAAATAAAACATAGAATTAATTTTTTTCCATTTCAAAATATGATTACAAATGAAATAAAAAAGAAAACGTCATTTCCCTAAAGAAATTTAAAAAAAGTTATTTTTCTAACTGGAAAACTGAACTTGAGTAGACTGAAACTTCAGACCATGGAAAACGAGACACCGTAGATATGTTTTGTACAAGTTTCGGACCCGCTTTTCTTTTCCATCGAGGTCACAAAAATGGCGCGCTTCGTCATCTTACAAAACCGTCTGCGTCTTTAGTTTTTCCGAAGCCATACAAAAATAGCGATGCATACATCATCTGTCTCTAAATTCTTTACAACTTTCAATTTACCGATCGCACGAAAGCACAAACTAACGCCTATTTACAACATCATCCACCTTTTTCATTCATTTCATTCATCTCGTTATTTTTTGTTTTTTGCATCTTTTGTTCTTCGCTGTACTTCTTTCAACTGTGTATAAATCGCGCGACTTTGTCTTCTATGCTTTTATTTCTATTAATTTCTGTTTGCACAAAAAACCTAATGTGACATAGAAATAGCCAAAATCAATTTTGTCCTTGATTTATCAGATTTCTCCGTTTGAATACACCTTTGTTAATATTAATTGTTTATTCAATTTATCACATTGACCTAAAACTGTGACGTCATTCACAAAACGCAAGACGATCAATTGATCTCGACGAACTTTTACGTTTATCAATTGAACATCGTGCGTGCAAATTTGCATTTTTTATACATTACCCCTTTCTTCATGTAATTTTAATTACTTATTGCAAAGTACTTAGATGTAATTTCGTTTTTTTTTTTTTTTTTTGTTGTTTTTTTTAATATT
>JABFPJ010005469.1:0-12160 GCA_022817425.1 Gryon sp. ZL-2020
TGATATTATATTATTATCAAATATAAGAATTGATTTTTATGAAATTGTAATTAAGATTTTTATGAATTTTCGAATTTTCTATGGATTTTCGAGTTTTTCACGATTTATTGACTTTTTCATGGATTTCCGCCTTTATGATGAATTCTCAATTACTTGCATTTATTTATGTATTTTTCGAAGTTTTGATAAAATTTGACTTTGATAAACTTCTGGTTTTTCAAATATTTTCGTTATTGCTTTTTCATCTTTTTTCAACTTTTTAAAGAATTTCCAACGTTTTGATGAAACTCTATCTTTTGACACATTTTCTACACTGTCATGATTTTTAATATTTCTTTTTATCAAGGGAACGAATCGAATTTCTAAATTCTTAATTGAAAAGTAGCTGGGCTGGCTGGCTTCTGGCTTTGGCTTTAGCCTTATCTGGCTTTGGCTGGCTGCTGGATGGAATAACCCAAAATTACTTCAAAGTTGATATATTAGATGAAATTCTTTTGATTTCATTATATATTAAAATAAAAAATGCATAATATGCTATTCAATTTTTCTTAGGGTTCTTAATGATGTGTAATATGTAGCGGATGCTTTTATCATCTGAAAAGTGAATTTCATATGCAATATATTTGAAAAAAATGTTGTTTGTTAATAAACTGGAAAGTATATTTCTCAATATTATACCTTAGAAAAGAATTTCAAAGATAATACAAGTAAGCCTCGAGCACATATTTGGAAAGGAATGTTGCATGACATTTGAAAAATATTTAGCATGACATTAATCTTTGTTGGATAAGTGAACCACGACAAATTATATCTGCTATCAAAATTCAAAATGTTATTCCCAAAATAATCGCAAAACAATTATTCGATATATCATGTACATATATATTTTGTACATTGCAGTTTTGATATTATCATTTATTTCTGTCGCTTTGTCTCCCGCCTTACACATGAAAAGCACAAATAATATTGTTATCGACATCGTTAAAGCAACAGTACCCAATTTGGCTGGATTATGAGTCAATAAGTTAATCTAAAAAATAATATATGATTGTAATGGTTTTGTGTAAAAGAAGTAATCTGTTATTTTTTTAAGTTACTTTTTTTTTAAATCATTTGAGTGACTACTTACAGTATAGAATGAAATACTTAGCGCAATGGTGTTCAGGCCTATACCGAAGAAAAGAACAAACCAAAATGTTTTATTTGCATTCTCGGACATTCTAAGTAATATAAGTACAATTTTTAGCGACAAAAATAAGCTGTCATTTTTTAATATTATTAACGTGTAACAATTAAAATTACTTTTTCAAATCGTTGTGCAAAATTATACAACTTCGGACTGTTGATTCCATTTTACTCGTAGGATTGCTCTCCTTCGATATTTCATCTAAGTATTTAATTTTAGATCTTAAGGAAGAAAAAACACTGTAATATACTGCAAAGATGACTTTTATTCACGAATCGATTTAAGGAATGTATAAAAAATGAAAATGCATTATTTCAACTATTAGTAATAAAGGTGTTAAGGTGTTAAGTATACGATTTAAGATTTAAATCATATAATCTTATCTTTTAAGTGTACACTTAAGAAAAAAAAATGAGTCGTCGAGTTTTCAAGCACATCACCGCGTTTTCGCTCTTTACCTCACGGGCGAAAATATGTAAACAAATTTTAAAAAATATAAATAAAATTGTATTTTATTTAAAAATTATAATAATTACTGCAATATGGCATGCATTTAGAATTCAATAATATCTTTTATATTTTTGTCCGTGAGGTTTGAATATATATATATATATATATATATATATTTAGAAGTACATGTTTGTCAATTTATTAAAAATAATTTGTTATAAATAATAATAATATAAATGTTAAATGATAAATCTTCTCACATAATGAAATCTTCTACGTTAAATGCAATAAATACTGAAAGAACACTCAATAGCAAAATTCCATGAAGAAGCGACATACATATGGTACTGGCCCAATAAACAATTATGAGATGCATTGTATCGGAATAGGTGGTTTTGAATAACGTGAAACGGCTCATACAAGAAATGATATTCGAAGACTTTAAGTCACAAAATAATATTGCCAAGTTGAGTGGAGTTATCATTATAAATAACCATACTATTGTGGATATTACTAAAAAAATAAAGCAACTTTTAATGTAGGAATAATAATTTCACTCTCGAAATTGTATGCTTACCTGTTAATCTTTTGAGAACATTCTCATAAAATCGTAATTTTTTTATGCCCATCTTATTATTTGTTATATTATTCATTAGAATGTTCAGTGTCATTAAAAGCCGTTTCAGCTTACAGTGGAAAACAGATTTAATGTCACAATTTAAGTTTTACTATATGTAGTGCTGAATTATATTTTGTCTTTGGTAGTCAAGGAACATATCAGTTAGAACTTATTTAATTATGGTTATGTTTTTTGGTTAAAGTTATGGTTTGAATACATTAATTCTTATAATTTTTATTTAATTATTATTTAATAATTAAAAATAAATTTTATTTAATTATTAAATAATTATTACTTCATATATTAATTATAAATACATTTTTCGGATAAAATATTTTCACTAAGAACAATAAAACAAAAAAAGAGCCAACGGCTAACCAGATAATACTGAAACAAAGTTCGTCAAAATTGTCACGAATGGTATAGATATATTTTATCTGAAAAAAGAAACAAAAAAGTTAACAGTGAATGTCACCAAAAAATGTCTTAGTTTTTACGAATCATGAAAATAACTTACATATCCTGAAATAGATAAACCCAAACCAAGTGCTTGTATTACAGTCAGTCCTAATTTGATCCATTTATTCATAAGTGGCCAAAATCCAGTAATCAAATAGTTGATCTTCAAATATTTTAATTCATTATCGTAAAGAATGAAATATTTGAAGTTCATTAAATTCATTTCCTTAGACATTTCGTTTTTGCATTCTAACATGATGGGAATAACTTGTACGGCTGAATGTTGGGTTTCTATAGACTTAAATTTATGCCATATGGAAGTGAATTAAAAAAATAACATTTATCATTACAATTTCAAACTTTATAAATTGCTTTGAATTATATACCTTACTTTCATTTCTTAATTATACATATATGTAATTAATTTTTATTATACTTTTTACGATAAGGTGTAATTATTGAAATATATGTACCACATCGTAATTGTTGCTAATTTGTTTTTAATTTGTAGTTAATGTTTAAATTAATTATTCAAGCGAAGGAATATTTTGAATACAGTAGTTATACAATATACTCCACGGAGTGCACAACTCATGCAACAAGTTTACCTATGTCCATACAGTGGCATGTTTTTTGTTATACGACCGAGTTAAGGTGATGACGAAGCTAACATTATCAACGTTACAGATTTCTTAAATTAAAATTAAATGAATAATTTAAATTATATTTAAAGACCAGATCGCCATTCTCGCTTTTATTATACGTTTTGATTTATATAATATGTTATTTAATATATTATTTAAAATATATAATGATTTTCTGTTGACGAAGTGAGAAAGAACGTAAAAATCATCTTATATTTAAATTATTATATTTATTATAATATATATTATATTATTATAATATATATTATATAATATTAAAATTACTTGTTAAAAAATACGTTAAATGTCTTAAAATATTCTCCCATAATCCAAAAATCGCGCTCTGGTCGTTTTATACAAATTTATTGTTAAATATTATTATAATAACAAAAGATACTTACTCCGTGGCAACAGAACTTCGCCTTAACCTTGACCTAATAGATATATTGTATTGTTCCATAGACGCCGAAAAACTAACCATTTGGAAAAGTTATAAGTCTGTACTACGCGAGTACGCAATTAAATGTAATCAATAGGTTTTCTCGTGTCCACTCAATTAAAAATATACGACTCGTTACCGACGTGATATCGACGCGATTTCGACGCAATGCAGAATCCGAAATTGGTATCCGTCATCACGTCGGTGTCGCGTCGGAATCGCGTCGGTGCCGCGTCAGTTTCGCGTCGGTTTTGCGTTGGTTTCGTGTCAGTTTCGCGTTGTTCTGATAAAAGTGTTTGAAGAAAGTCAACACCATTCTTCAATACACTCATAATCCATATTTAATCAAACTTGAAAATCAAATCAAGCACCCCTTTGGGGTGCTTGATTTTTCGTTTGGAATTGTCGGATTGTTGGATTGTCGTTTTTGGAATTCCGGTTTATCTTTGTATTTGACGGCTGCTAATATGGGGATCCAAATGAACGCACGCAAGTACAGTAGAAATCCGTACATCATTTTCATCGTTCTGATGTTCATGATTTTGACGAGTTAGGCGTTTATTTCGTGCTCTTAATGTAAGATCACGAATAGTCACGTTAGTTGGATGTCGCCTGCTTTCAAAACGTTGAGCATAGAGTCGGGCAGCAGCAGCATAATTATTGTAACATTCACCTAAAACCAAAATCATATCAATAATCTCCGTAGGAGTATAATGAGCCATTTTTTGAAACACAATATTACCAATTTTCTTGATTCTCTCAAGATGTTTACAGTTCTGATTCTGAAAGAAAAGTGAGCTCTGACCAGTGTTGCCAGATAGCTATTACAAATAGTAGCCAAATTCAGAAGTATGAGTAGCCAAAAATCGCCACTATTATTTAAATGTAGCCTTAAAAATCGCCAAATAAAAAACGAATGAAAATTTATGAAAATATCATGAATATTTTTTTATCTGAAATATTTAGCAATATAAAGACGAATGAAAAGAAATACGAGGTAATTTGAATAATCAAGCCGAATAATATAGAGTTAATTGCGATAGTTATAACAGGTTTCTTTATTATTGACACTAGATAAGTGTGAACAGACAATATAACTTATATAAAAGTACTTTTTTTATATTATAACATTAACAAATTGTTTAACAACCCCACCCCCTAGGGGTTGGGGGGTTAAACATCGAGTTTGGTATCATTGAATGTCCCCTGTCGAGACGAACAACTTTTATTACAACTTTTTTTTGATCCGATGCGTGGTTTTCGAAATATTTTCACAAATATTCTCATTTGGTCCACCCTGTATAACATAAAAAACTGTTCTGACAAAAGCTGCGAGCCCTGACATCATAATGCGAGCTTTTATCATAGTTCACAAGACTTCGGGGTTCACTTAAATAAATTAAAACCAAAAACTATCACCTCCCGAACTTCTTAATTATAATTTATTATAAAATACTATACAATATTACATATTATTTCTTATAAAAAAAGTACTATCATCCTCTAGACATGTATGACATTACTACAGCAGGAATATGGCAGGAATGGCCGAAAATTATTTCAGAGTTAATATATGCAATGAAATTCTTTTATGTTCATCATATAATAAAATCAAAAATGTATAAAATGCTATTCAGTTTTTCTTAGGGTTCTTAATGATGTGTAATATGTTGCGGCTGTTTTTATCATCTGAAAAGTGAATTTTATATGAAATATATTTTAGAAAAATGTTGTTTGTTGATAAATTGGAAAGTATAATTCTTAATATTATACCTTAGAAAATAATTCCAAAGAAAATACAACTAAGCCTGGAGCACATATTTGGAAAGGAATGTTGCATGACATTTGAAAAATATTTAGCATGACATTAATCTTTGTTGGATAAGTGAACCACGACAAATTATATCTGCTATCAAAATTTAAAGTGTTAATCCCAAAATAAACGCAAAACAATTATGCGATGTATCATGTACATATATATTTTTTACATTGCAGTTTTTATATTATCATTAATTTCCGTCACTTTGTCTCCCGCCTTACACAAGAACAACGAAAACAATATTGTTATCCACATGGTCATGGCAACGGCACCCAATTTGGCTGGTTTATGCGTCAATAAGTTAATCTAAAAAATAATACATAATTGTTATGGTTTTGTGTAAAGGAAGTAATCTGTTATTTTGTTAAGTTAGTTTTTTCAATTAAAATTTCAGTGGTTACTCACAGTGTACAATGAAACACTTAGCGCAATAATGTTGAGGCCTATACCGAAGAAATAAACAAACCAATATGTTTTATTTGCACTGTCGGTATATCTAAGTAATATAAGTACATTTTTTAGCGACATATTTTCATATTTTAATGGTAACATATAATAATTGAAATTACTTTTTCATGGAGTTGTGCAAAATTATGCAACTTCGGACTATTGATTCCATATTATTCGTAGAATTGCTCTCCTTTGAAATTTCATCTAAGTATTTAATTTTAGATCTTAAGGAAGAAAAAACACTGTAATATACTGCAAAGATGACGTTTATTCACGAATCGATTTAAGGAATGTATAAAAAATTAAAATGCATTATTTCAACTATTAGTAACAAAGGTGTTAAGTATATGATTTAAGGTTTAAACCATGTAATCTTATCTTTTAAATGTACACTTAAAAAAAAAGAGATGAGTCGTCTAGTTTTCAAGCACATCACCGCGTTTTCCCTCTTTATACTTCAAGGGCGAAAATATGTAAACAAATTTAAAAAAATGTAAATAAAATTATATTTTAAATAAAATTTTTATAATCATTGCTGCAATATGAAATATATTTAGAATTTAATAATAACCTTTAAATTTTTGTCCGTGAGGATTGAATGTATATATACAGTAGAACCTCGATTATCCGAGCCTCGCTTAACTAATGTTTCGAATTCTCCGAGGCACTCAATCGATTGCCGACCTCGAATTTTTTCCAAATTTTCTTCTACTAAAGTCTTCATTTTCACGTATTAATAATATAAATAATAGATAATACAACTAAATAACTGTTTTAAGCTATGTCTTTGCAATTATAGCATCGGTATATTAATAAATTTAATATTTTCCTTCTTTAATTGCTATTAATTATGTTATTTCGTATTATCCGAAATTTCGATTATCCGAGGTATGCTGGATCCCGACCACCTCGGATGATCGAGGTTCTACTGTATTCAGAAGTACATGTCTGTCAATTTATTAAAAATAATTTGTTTTAAATAATAATAATATAAATGTTAAATGAAATAACTTCTTACATAGCATAATCTTCTAAGTCAAATCCATTAAAGAATGAGGCTATACTCAATAACACAACTCCATGAAGAAATGAAACACATATGGTACTGGTCCAATAACAAATTATCAGATGCATTGTATCGGAATAGGAGGTTTTGAATAACGTGAAATGGCTCATACAAGAAATGATACCCGAAGATTTTAAGTCACAAAATAATAATGCCAAGTTTAGTGGAGTCACCAATATACCTAGCCAAAATATTATCGATATTTCTAAAAAAAATAAAGCCCTTTTAAATGTAGGAATAATAACTTTAATCTTGAAATTTCATGCTTACGTGTTATTTTTTTGAAAACATTCTCATAAAATTGTAATTTTCCTGTGCCAATCTTGTTATTTTTTATAATATTCAATAAAATATTAAGTGCCATTAAAAGTCGTTTTAGCTTACAATTGAAAACAGATTTAATGTGAATTAAAGTTTTACTATTTGTAGTGCTGAATTATATTTTGTCTTTCGTAGTCAAGGAACATATTAGTTAAAACTTATTTAGTTATGGTTATGTTATTTAGTTAAAGTTATGGTTTGAATACATTACTTCTTATAATTTTTATTTAATTATTCAATTATTATTTAATTTAATTTTTATTTAATAATTATAAATATTTTTTATTTAATTATTAAATAATTATCATTTCATATATTAATTATAAATACATTTTGCGGGTAAAATATTTTCACTAAGAACAATAAAACAAGAAATAACCCAACAGCTAACCAGATAATACTGAAACAAAGTTCGTCAAAGTTGTCACGAATGGTATAGATATATTGTACCTGAAAAAAAACAAAAAACTTAAGAGGATGGCACAGTCATTATCCACCAGATTTAGTGTTATTTTGATTTATATAATTATTACATTTTATGATTGAATTGCATGAAATAGTCGGTGTTTATATTGAATGGGAGAATTAAACTGTGAAAGAAAATTTTATTTTTTTGCATGCAGTATTGAAAAAAACGTGAACAAATAAAAATAGAAATCTGCATTATCATTTTTTTGTTCATGTTTTTTGCTTATTCTATACAACGAAAAATTATTTTGTATAGATGCAAATTTTCTCCCATTATTCAAGAACACCGAGTACTTACACATATTTTAATTTACATCATAATATTTGTGTAAATCAAAAAGACACTAACTCTGGTGTAGCAGCACTTGTCCATCTTCTTAATAGTGAATTTCATAAGCAAATTTCTTAGTTTTTACGAATCATAAAATGACTCACGTATCCTGAAATAGATAAGACCAAACCAAGTGCTTGTATTATAGTCAGTCCTAATTTGATCCATTTATTCATATGTGGCCAATATCCAGTAATTAAATAGTTGATCTTCAAATATTTTAATTCATAATCGTAAAGAATGAAATATTTCAAGTTCATCAAAGTCTTTTCCTTAGACGTTTCGTTTTTGCATTTTAACATGATGGGAGTCACTACGACTGAGTCTTGGGTCTCTATAGACTTTCTATAGTCGTTAAATTTATGTCATATGAAAGTAAATTAATAAATTAACATTTATCAGTACAATTTCAAACTTTGTAAATTGCATTGAATTATATACTTAACTTTAATTTCTTAATTATACATATATGTATTTAATTTTCATGTTACTTTTTACGATATATGTACCATGTCGTAATTGTTGCTAATTGTTGCTAGGTTTTTAATTCGTAGTTAATGTTTCAATTAATTATTCAAGCAAAGGAATATTTTGAATACAGTAGTTATACAATATACTTCACGGAGTGCACAACTCATGCAACAAGTTTACCTATGTTCATACAGTGGAACGATTTTTGTTATAATACCGAGTTAGGAGATATATTGTACTGCTTCATAGACGCAGAAAAACTCAGCATTTGGCAAAGTTATAAGTCTGTCCTACGCGAGTACACAATTTAATTTAATCAATAGTTTTTCTCATGTCCACCCAGTTAAAAATATGCGACTCGTGACCGACGCGATATCGACGCGACTTCGACGCAATGCAGAGTCGGTATCGCGTCGGTTTTGCGTTGGTTTCACGTCGTTCGGATAAGAGCGTTTGAAGAAAGTCAACAGCATTCTTCAATATACTCATAGCCCATATTTAATTAAACTAGTATATATACTTGAACCAAATATATTTAAGATTAAATAAAATGTATTTTGTGTGAGGAAGAATCAAGAACATCAACTGAACTACAATTTGTTATTCATCAGTTGTTGTTGTTGTTCAGAATATTTACATTTACAGTAAAACCTCGATTATCCGAGCATCGCTTAACTGATGTTCCGGATTATCCGAGGCACTCAATCGATTCCCGACCCCGAATTTTTTCCAAATTTTCTTCTACTAAAGTTTTCATTTTCACGTATTAATAATATAAATAATAGATAATACAACAAAATAACTGTTTAAAACTCTGTCTTTGCAATTTTAGCATCAGTATATTAATAAATTTAATATTTTCCTTCTTTAATTGCTATTATCCGAAAATGCACTATCATTGTCAATTGGCCATAACATTGCCATTTTTCATGTAAAATGAAAAAAATTTTTTTTCATTTTGTTCAAAAAAGAATGAATGGTAAAATTAATGCAAAAAAACGAGGGGTTATGAGGGCAATTTTTTTCGCTATACTCATCCAAAGTCAGTAAAATTTATCGCAAAAAATTTTGTTTTGTTTTCATTTAATTTGTTATAACAAAAACCAAATTTTTGAAAATTTAATGGACATCTTCTTTTAGAGGAAATCTCAACCTTTCATTTAAAAAAAAGAACTTTGAATTTCGATGTAAATTGTAAAAGTTATGTCGTTTTGAAAATGGCTCATTTTTGGACTACTGCTAGGTGTCCTTTTTTTGTGCCCAGTGTATATTATATGAAATATAACTAATTGCAACTTCGGAGAGGTTTGCTTTTTAAAAATGGATTATTTATCATGTTTGTAAACATTCATCTAATTTATAAATTTTAATATTGCAATTCATTTTATTTTCATACAATGATATCTTATGGGTTGAAAAATCATTGAAAATGAATTAAAACATAATACTGAAAGCTAATCACGATGATGCGGAAGCGAACCAAAGACCTCGCCAATAGAAAGACGCTACCTTATTTACCGCGCTTCTGCTGCTGTAATGCCAACTTAATATTTTTAGCCGCTATATTTGACGCAAATGGTAAAATTTATTTTAACGGTCCTTTATTGCACACGATAATTAAGATTGATGTAATTATTCTTTCATTCAATTTAGTAGAAGCTTTAAACAAAATATACATTTATTGAAAATTCAAGGATTATATCGATTTAGTTTAAGAAAAAAAAAATACTTTCAAGTAAAATATACTTAGTTTAAACATATACCAGTCAAGTATATAATATACTCAGAATAAAACTGTTTATTTTTTTAGTGTAAATTATAATATATTCTTTATACATTTTTAAAAATATTTCTTGAACAGTTTGCAACATTTTTCACTATGCCACTAACATATCAAAATATATTTTTTAATAAACAAAAGTGATATTGACTTTCTGTAAACGTTTATGAGAATGATGTGACACTAAAGCAAAACCGACGCGATGGCGGATACCAATTTCAGATAGTTGAATAACTTGTTTATGCGATTGGGATAAGAGAAGAAATATAATTTATTGTTTCATAGACGTAAAAAAAACTCGGTATTGTTGGGAGGAGTAAGTAAAACTTATTTCAGTTATTTAAAATATAGCAAAGTCAGGATGAATTTTAACAATTTTATTCATGTTTCTTTTCTCTCTGACTGGCCGAACCGCTCCTCGCCAAATCCTTTCTACTACTCTCTCGAAGCTTCTCTTCCTTCCGACTCTAATCCTAACACCGCCCTCTATCTATATAATTTCGGCTTCGCCGGCAAATTTCAATTTTTATAATGCTAACAGTATTTTGATAGTATAAGAATTTACATTCTTTATTTCCTTATTAAGTTTTAAATGTTGATAACACTTTTTAATAACTCACAAAACCATATGAAATTGTATAGACTAATTAAAAAAAAATATTTTACATCAAGTTATTTATGTTCAATTTGATCCTGGAATTTTCTTTATAATTTAAAAGAATTTTAAAAAACATCACATAATTAATGTATATTCAGAAGTTTGTAAAATAAACAAAACAGAATGTTAGAATAATGATATATTAATTAATATAACATAAGAAGTAATATTGTAGAATGATATATAACATATGTTGTAATAAATTATAAATATTATCTAGCCATGCAATACATAAGTAAAAGATGAAAAGATATATTGAGATGAAACACTTCGAAAAAGCTATTCATTTACTCTTATCGTTCTTAATGATGTGTAATATGTAGCGGATGCTTTTATCATCTAAAAAATAAATTTCATATGAAATATATTTTTAAAAAATGTTGTTTGTTAATGAATTGGAAAGTATAATTCTTAATATTATACCTTAGAAAATAATTCCGAAGATATTACAAGTAAGCCTGGAGCACATATTTGAATAGGAATGTTGCATGACATGTTAAAAATATTAAGCATGACATTAACCTTTGTTGGATAAGTGAACCACGACAAATTATATCTGTTATCAAAATTTAAAGTGTTAATCCCAATCTAAAGGCGAAATAATTATTCGATATATTCTGTACATATATATTTTTTACATTGCAGTTTTGATATTATCATTTGTTTCAGTCAATTTGTCTCCCATTTTGCACATGAAAAACATAAACAATATTGTTATCGACATCGTTAAAGCAACAGTACCCAATTTGGCTAAATTATGAGTCAATAAATTAAGCTTGAAAATGATAAATAATTGTAATGGTTTTGTATAATAAAGTAATCTATTATTTTTTTTAATTAGTTTTTTCAATAATCATTTGAGTGGCTACTTACAGTGTACAATGAAACACTTAGCGCAATAATGTTCAGGCCTATACCGAAGAAAAAAACAAACCAATATGCTTTATTTATATTGTTGGTAGATCTAAGTAATATAAAAACAATTTATATCGCTAAAAG
>JABFPJ010005470.1:0-12160 GCA_022817425.1 Gryon sp. ZL-2020
TTCACAAATTTTATGACAATGAACATATAATTTATTTGTATAATTTTATATATATTTTAGTTCTGATGAGGAAATAAAATTATTTCGAAACGTTAACACACAAGAATTTTTATTTGGGAAAGAAATTGACATATATATTATATTTAATTACAATTTTTAATTAATTTTTTTTTCAAGTTTTTCTTTGTTTTACAAGTTTGCGCATGCGTAATACAACTGAAGTATAGTCAACTCCATAAGTTATTTTGTCGATTCGATTAACAGAATAATATATATATATATATATACACTGGAATTCCTATAAGAGCATACGATCGGGACCGGAAACGCTCGCTAAGAGCATAAAAATATGTCTACCGTTCGCGCAGGCGCAGTTGATCGTCATGCGCATTGAGGCATGCGATATAACCTCAAAAGTGATATGTGTTGATTGCAAGTAACGGACGAATTTTAAAATGGAAAACGCGGAAAACTCTGTAAGTACATAGAATAAATATAAATGTTTTTAAAATAAATAAAAACAAATAAATTTTAATATAAGGAAAACTTTTATTAATGAACAAAATAACGAATATTGACAGAAAAAAAGATTAATTTTAGTTAATCAAGTTATTGAAAATGTTCTTGTTAATTTTAATTCTATTGATTTTAAAAATTAAAATTAATAAAATTCTATTAAATTTTAAAATTAAAATACAAATTATTTATGTAATTTAAACCAGGAAATATTAATTTAAATAGGGTAAACGCAAAGATGTGCAAAACCTTACTCAATTAAATTATATATTACATTTATATTAAATATTTATTACAAAATACTAAATTGTTAAATTTTAAACTTATATATTCATGTTACAAAAAGATATTTTTGTTTACAATTATAGCTTTCTAATACATTTTTATTAAGAATAATACAATTTTCATATTTTCGTAAAAATCATGCAATTTTTATATTTTATCATTTTCAAAAATAATGGATTTTCTATATATTTTTTTAACAATCTTTTAAAAAGTAAGTGACTGATATTAAAACACAAATTTTTATTATTTACATTTTTAACTTTTTAAAAAATATTTTCTATTATTTTATTATTATTTATTAAATTGTATTATTATATTAAATATTTTTTTTTAATTTTCAGTTTTATTTATTTTTCTTTAATTTAAAAAACAATTCAAAAGAAATTCATTCAAAATAATTATATATAATTTGAAACAATTCAAAAGACTAATGTAAATTCTGACAAAAATAAAAAACTTTAATATTTTCTCTCCCAAACCATACTTTGAAAATTAACACCTTTAGAGGAAATATTCTAACTTACTAATTCCACAATTAAACAAATTTTCAAATAATTGAAATTTGTTAATATATCAAAACAATCTCCTTAAATGATATTCAAAATGTTTATTCATATTAATTTATAAATAATTTTTATTAATTATTAAAAAAATAATGTTTATGAAAATTCGCAAGGAAAAAAATCACTTCATCATATGGATTAGAAACATTTATTGTTATTTCAGAATAATTCATAATCTAAGCGAAAAAAGTAATAAAATTGTAGGTAAATGATGTTATTACAAATAAAGTCCTTCTGGAGAACCTTCCTTCTTGCGATACAATACACTTTCTTTTGACTTTTTGAAGTCTTCACTAGTAACTTTCATGCGACGTTCTCGAAGTGCCATTAATCCAGCTTCCGTACAAATCGCCTAAAACAAGAACAACAAAAAACAACAATTATTCCCATTCTTCTCATTCATTTCCATTTTTTAATTAACATTTCTCATTCCCACCTTGATATCAGCACCAGACAAATCGTCCTTCGACATGATAAGTTCCGCTAAGTTAACATCCGGTGCCAAAGTCATTCTGCTTGTATGTATGCTGAAGATTCGTCGCTTAGTTTTTTCGTCTGGCAACGGGAATTCAATTTTACGATCAATGCGTCCGGGTCGAATTAAGGCTGGATCGAGAGTTTCAATTCGATTAGTGGCCATAACAACTTTAACATCTCCTCTGCTATCAAAACCTAAAACGAAAAAAAAATTAATTAGGACCTTCATGATTTTTTGTTTTGATTTATTAAATTAAATTATTTAATTTAATAATTATTCGATGCAGAAAAAAAGTTTTAAGATAATGTTGCTATTATCAAATTCTGTTTATTTGGAAGTAAAATGGGTTAATAATTTTTGTATTTTTGTATTTTTTAATTATTAATTAATTTATATAATTTATGATTAATTTTATTATAATTTTTATTTATTATTATTATTATTATTATTTTTCCTTCTTTTACATGAGCAAAAATGAGGTTGAGCTTATAAAGATGGTCATAGGGTTGGTAAAAAATATTTTAAAAAATCGTATATTCCGCAACTAGGGAGAAAAATTGCCGATTCTGGATGAGTGTAGTAATCTCACACAGTCGAACTGGCAATTTTTCCTAGTTGCGGACGATATTTTTTCTTACAAATGCATCGAAAAGATCTTCTATTAAGGGATGAAACTACTTTTCCTCCGGAGGGAGAGATAGTGTCATTTTCGTCTCACGTTTGCGGAAAGAAAATATGTATTTCCTATAGTCGTATGAGGAAAATGTCTTTTCTTTTCCGTAAAAAGGGATAAAAGTGGCATTTTCTCTCCCTAGAGAGGAAAAGTAAGTTTCTATCCTTATAGAGATAAAGTAATCTTACATTACGTCATTTAAGGGATGAAAATAATTTTCCTCCCCTGGGAGAAAAAGTGCCATTTTCGTCTCACATTTGAAGGAAACAAATATGTATACAAAAGCACAATATATAAATACTCATATGCGGGACGAAAATGATATTTTCTCTTCCGAGGAAGCAAAGTATTTTCATCCCTTAAATAACGTAATGGAAGCTCACTTTCTCTCTCTAGGGATAGAAAATTACTTTTCTTCCCTCGGGCGAGAAAGTACCACTTTTATTCCTTTTTGCGGGAAAGAAGAACATTTTTCTCATACGTGTGAGAAAAATAGGAAAGTGGCACTTTCTCCCCCGAGGGAGGAAAAGTAATCTTCCATTACGTCATTTAAGGGACGAAAATACTTTTTCGTTACTCGGGGAGGGAAAATGTCATTTTCGCCACACGGTGACAGAAAATGCAGGTTCCATCTTTATAGGGTTTTAAAGAAACTGCATTTTCTGCTCCCTTGTGGTGAAAAATATCGTTTGCACCATGGAAAATAAAAGAAAATTCTCTCCTCGTGCGATTACAAACCTCGCCTTCGGCTCGGATTGTAAACTTCGCACTCGGTAGCGAATTTTCTTTTTCATTTCCCTTGGTGCAAAATATACTATTTCCTCCCTAGGGAGATTTAGGAAAATGGCTTTTTTCCCTCCCTCGTAACGAAAAATATAGTACGCAACATGGGAGATGATCGGAAATTCGTTTCCCGATCTCATCTCCCTTGTTGCGTAATGTACTATTCCTCCCTCGGGAGAGAAAATTCCATCTTCATCCCATATTTGAGAGAAGAAAAGACGTATTTTCGATGCAAGTGTGACAAAAAATTCGAAACTACCTAATTACATTTCAAGATAAACTTATTTTTCGAGCTTGCTTTACGAGCACAGATGCTCGTAAAGCCAGATTTTGCTCCCTGTTTTTCGGGAGCAAAGTGGAATTTTGCTCCCTCGGGAGCAAAACACATCCCTCCAAGAAGCAAAGTCCGGTACTTGCATTTGTAACGAAAAATATCGTTTGCACCGCGGGAAGCAAAACAAAGTTTTGCTCCCTTGGTGAATAATATACTATTACGCATTTTGCATTATTGCATTGTCTTGCAAATAGACAAACCGTACCATCAAGTTGATTGAGCAACTCCAACATAGTTCTCTGGATCTCCCTCTCTCCTCCACTGTTGCTATCATATCGTTTCGTACCAACAGCATCAATCTCATCAATGAACACAATCGACGGCGCATGTTCCTCCGCCACTCGGAACAACTCTCTCACAAGCTTTGGACCATCTCCCAAGTACTTCTGAATCAACTCCGAGCCAACGACTCTCAAGAACGTCGCCGACGTTTGGTTCGCCACGGCCTTCGCCAGCAAGGTTTTTCCAGTCCCCGGTGGTCCATACAAAATAACACCCTTCGGCGGCTTAATTCCCATCTCCTCATAGTACTCCGGATGAGTTAACGGCAGCTCCACGGACTCTTTGATCTCCTGAATTTGCGTGTCGAGTCCGCCAATGTCGGCGTAAGTTTCCTGCGGCGCCTTTTCCAGTTTCATCACAGTAACCATCGGATCGGTGTCGTCGCCCAAAACACCCACCACTGCGTGCACTTTGTGATTTAACAGAACCGAACATCCGGGCTCCAGCTGATCTTTGTCCACGAATGAGAGGATCGAAACGTAATGCTCGGATCCAACCGAGGTCGAAACAATCGCGTGATTGTCGTCGATGATTTCCTCCAGAGTTCCAACGGACATTGGAGTTCCTCGAAGGTCATCCACTTTGGATCGCTCTTCTTCGTTCTTTTCTTCCTGCGGTTTGAGGCGTTCTTGGTTGCGGATGAATTCTTCCTCCATTAGGAGGTAGTCCTTTATGCGCTCGAGTTTGAGGAGTTTGAGCCGACATCGAGTGTGTGGAGTTACTTGGGGAAGTTTGAGTGCGGCGTCGGGTCCCTTTGTGCGACGCTTCTTCTTGCCCACGCGGGTGGGAATCGGCGGCTCGTACTTCTTCTTCTTGTCCTTGTTGTCCTTCTTGTCGCCGCCGGTTCCGCCGTCGCCTGACTGACCTTGTCCCTGAAATTATTTATTAATGTATTATTGTTATATTAATATATTATTTATTATTTAATATATTATTTAAGTAATTTATATTAACTTTTTAGGTTCTATTTAGTATAGTAAAGAATAAGAATATAAATAAATAAGAATTTAAAACCGTCCAAGTGAATTAATATAAAGAATATCATAAAGAATAATAATTATTACTTTAAATGTTTTGTCCAAGTATAAGTCGATTTTAAATTCTTATTATTCTTTATAAAGAATAAGAATGTTGAATTAGTTTAGAAAAAACGTCAAATATATTGCAAATATATTGTTAAGAAGATTCTTCAGTCGAATTCGTTGCTTCTCTCTTCCACTAATGAATTAACCATTAGCTCCATCCTATTTGCTCTCATGGAACTGAAGACTCAATATATTCTTAATATATTTTTCATATATTTTCAATATATTTTTAATATATTCTTAATTTAATCAAATTTTTTAAAAATATAATTTAAATCATTAATATATAATTATACAAAAATACTTGTTTACTATTATATATATAGAAATAAAAAATAATTTAAATACAACTCCATTAATACATTTGATAGATGGCGTTATAATCGTTCCGAAGGATAGATACGGCTATTTAGCTAAATTTTCTAGCAATTTTGCTAACTTTTTAAAATCAACTTTTATTTCCAAAAGTTAATGAAATAAAGACTATTGTTTCCTAGCAAATTGAACAATATTAATATATTTTATATATTTTTAATAGATTCTTTATGTAGTTTGAATATATTCTTATTATATTTGTAATATATTTTTAAAATATTATGAATATATTGAGAATATTTCGTTAATTTATTATGAATGTATTATCAATATACCATGAAATAATAAGGATATATTTTTATATAAAAAATATATTCAGAATATATTAACATTTCAACTTGAATTGAATGTGAATATATTTTGTATATTGTGAATATAGAAAATATATGAATATATTTAATTAATATAAATATATTCATAATATATTTTTCGTTTTGCTAGGGTATCGTTGAGACATCAAATTATAATACAACTTGATAATTAAACTTTGATTATATCAAATTATAATCAAAGACTTTTTTAATAAAATAATGCAATATTAAAAAAAGTATTATAATCTATGTTCAAATATTATGTTTCATTATATTCAAATTGATGATTTATTAATGCAAATAATTATAGTTATAATCTAATCATTACCCAGCATTTGAAATCCGATTAACATTTCAAAATTCTTATTGGTTTTTTGTCCAAATTACAATTAAAACATTATTTTGGAATTGTAAGTTATTGGATTTTATTGCTCGATTTTTGATTGACTAAATTTATTTTCAGTCTACTTTTTGATTATTTTATTTTTATTAATACCAAGCTGTCGTTATTTTTAATTGAAATGTATTCTGATTTCACAATTTTTTCCAAAATAATATGTCTTATTGGAAAATTACAATTAAAAAATGTTCATTCAAAATAAAAATAATTTTATTTTAAAATACAAATAATTTTATTTTATCATAATATATATTTTCATATTTAATACCATTAAAATATTTATATACAACTTAAAGCGAATATGCAATAACAAACTTAATAATAAACAAAGGAAATAGAAATTAGAAACTTTCATTAGAATTTTTTATTGCGAAAAACATTGCTTCTTTAAACTTTATTATCTTAAATAATTCACTTTAACTGAAACAAAATTACTGTTAATATTAAATAATTGTATAACAAATAACTTTTTCTCCGTTATTTTATATACTTGAAGAGGTTAGTTTCCAGCAGAAATGAAACGAACTCAGTTTGCGGTACAAAATAATATACAAAAATACGTGCAAAATCGTTTAAATGAATTGAATTCCTTTAAAAGAAAAATAAGCCAATTGTTTGATATAAAATGTAAAATAATATATAATATTATATTTAATATTTACCATGACTTTATATTTTTGACAATCACTGGGATTTACAAGTCACTCTTTTCGTTAGAAATACTGCCGCAATATGCTCCGTTTTGTGTTGCCAAGTAGTACTTTCTTTTTATACAGATGGCGTTGTAAATATCTTCTAAAACCGACCAAAGAAAAATTGTTGAACAAAAAACTTTGTTCAATTCATTTTTTTAACAAAAAATATAGTTAGTAATATAAACAATTTCATTGTTTAAAAACAATTTCATTATTTATTACAATAAAGTAAGTAAAAATTCAAGTTAACAATGTAATTTTATTAAGAATATTATTTATTTAGTTTCGATTTATATATGAAATTCATGTAAATTTTAATTAAATATATATAATAATTAATTTTTTATAAATTCTTTTTTTTATAAATTGAAGTAAATATTGTAAATTGTTATAAAAATTGTATATTAATTGTTTGTTCATTGTTCATTTATTTAGGTTATGTTTACTTGTTCAAAGCAGTGATAAACAACATATATTTGCACTTTGAAATAAGTAAGAACAAGAAGCATATTAAATTACGAAAATGGAAAATGTAAAACACGTTATTTTGGTTCTGTCAGGAAAAGGCGGTGTAGGAAAATCAACAGTTAGTGTACAGCTAGCCTTATCACTAAAAGAAAGTGGATTTAAGGTAAAGTTATAATAATTCATTTTTTGTATTAAAAAGAGTAACACTTATTTTGTTAGTTTTTAATTATAAATAAATAAATCATAAAATCTGTCACATATATTATAATAGTAATATTAAAATGCAAATGTATTTGATATTAAATAATTATTTTTAATAATTAATAATAAATTATAATTATTATATTATTACTTAATAAACAATAATTAAATATATTAATTAAACAAAAAATATAAAAAACATTGGATTTAATATATATATATATATTTATATAACAACAGAAATAGTTCTGATAAGATATTAAAAATTATTCCAAAACACCAAAAAATTTTTTCAATTATTATTTGGGATATTAATTTACATATAAATTAACATATATAAATATTCTAATAAAATAACATATATAAATATAAAAATAAATTAACATATAAATAATCACATTTATTTATTTCAGGTTGGCCTTTTAGATATTGATTTGTGTGGACCAAGCATTCCTCATTTATTAAATATTGAAGATAAAGATGTTTATCAGGCTGAAGGCGGGTGAGTAAGCAGTTTTTTAAAATAATATTATTCATTTTAATTGAACTAAAGTGATAAATATTTATTATTTAGTATTTCAGATCAGTTTATTTTGTCCATTGCTTGAAAGTAAATAATATAAAAATATAAAGTATGTCGTCGTTTCATTATCATTTCATGATTTATACAAAAATGATTCATGATACTGTTTCATTGAATAACATGTTATTTTACTAATTTTGCAAAGTATTTATTCATTTATTAATGTACCAAATTAATGGACCAAAGTATTTGTAATTGGGAATACGTCTAATATAATATATTCATAATTATAATTTAATAATAAATATTATATATATATATATATATTATTATATATTAAAATAATAAATATTATTTTAATGTTAATTTTAGATGGGTTCCAGTTTACACTGACAGTGACCAAAATTTAGCAGTTATGTCTATGGGATTTTTATTGAGCAGTCGAAATGACAGCGTCGTATGGCGTGGACCAAAAAAGACCAGTATGATCAAGCAATTTATTAACGATGTTCTGTGGCAAAACTTAGATTACCTTATTATAGATACTCCGCCGGGAACTTCGGATGAACATATAACAGTTATGGAAAATTTACGGTAAATGTACAAAATCGAAATATATTTAATAGAAAAAAAGAGTCCTACGAGTTGAATTATATACACAATTTCATTCATTTTTTTTAGAAATGTTAAATGTGATGGAGCTATTTTAGTGACAACACCACAAGCAGTAGCTGTTGATGATGTTTTAAGAGAAGTAACTTTTTGTAAAAAAACGGGAATTCCTATTATAGGCATTGTGGAAAATATGAGTGGATTTGTATGTCCAACTTGTTCAGTAAGTATTTTTTTACTTACTTCATACATATGGGGTATTCTACGCCAAGACGATCAAAAATAAAAAGTGATGTTTTTGAAACATGAATATTTCAAAAAAATATAACTTGAAAGTTACAAATCGCAGAAAGGAAAGCTAAATAGGTGTCTTAATGGCAAAAAAAAAGAACTTTTTTAACAAAAATATTAGACATTTTGTCAAAAAATTTTTTCAAAAAAAAAGATGATTTCAAAATTTTTTGAACTAAATCGATTGAGATTATCATACTTTATATTGTCTTTTATATTGTTTATAACAAAAATTTAAGGAAAAATGGAATGAAAAAATGTCTGATATTTTTGTTAAAAAAGTTCTTTTTTAATAATCTTGCTATTTAACTTTTTTTTGTGCGATTTATATTTTTCGAGTTATATTTTTTTGAAATATTTACGTTTTTGATTTTGCCTTTTTCAAATAATCGATTTACAAAGATAATAATCGAATTAAAAAATTAACGAAAATAGCATAATTATTGTTTTCAGTAGTAATTTTATATACTAAAATTTATACTTTTTGAACAAGTTTTTATTTTGGGTTGTTTTAGCGTGTTTTAATTCCATATACATAATATCATACATAAATTAAAATTTAAAAACTAAAAGCACTGAAATATCATGATTAAATGCTTCAGATAATAAAGCAAGAAATATTTCATTTTTTAGGAATGTACAAATATTTTTTCATCTGGCGGAGGAAAATCTTTGGCAGAATTAGTCAAAGTTCCATTTTTAACAACCATTCCCATAGATCCTGTCATCAACAAGTCACTTTCTGAAACGCGAAAAGGAGTCATAGCAACTCAGCCTGATAGTCAAGTTGCACAAGCTTTCAAAAAGCTGGTGAATGAAATTACTAATAAAAAAGAAACTTGATTGGTTTCTCGATTTAAAATGTCCACTTTTTATTGCAAATATTGTATATACTAAAGAATAAGTATATATTTCTATTTAATAAAATGCGCTTTATTTAGATTTTGGAGTTATTATCATCCATTCTTAAATTTTATCAAAAATACTATTTTTTTGAATAATTTAAATTTAAATTTAATATCAGAACAGCAAATTTCAGTTTTGTTTTCAAAACTTGATCGACTGTTTCTATGTATTTAAATTGGTTACTTTCTTTTAAACGAATTACACATGACACTTTTTGGAATTATTTATACTTTATATTCTTTCAAAAATGTTAAGACACAAAAGTAGCTTTTTAACACGTGTCTGACATATGTAAAATATCTTATAAGAATTCACGTTTTGTTCTCGTGAAATTCGCGAGGGATTATTTTGACACTTTTATTATTATGGTTTATGAAATGCAACAAAAAAAGTTTCATTTTTAATATAAAAATTAAAAAAATAATTGAATATAATAAAGTATCCATTTTTCATTACAAATTGTAAACATTACTTCTATTTGTTTAAAGTGCATTTATTGCAAGTTCGTTAAAATATTTTGCTTTTATTTGAATATTAAAATACTTTTTAAATAGGTCACAAAACATTGTGTAGTAATTCATAAAGAAAAATGTTAATAATTCACTTAAACATTGTATAAATATAATATAATACATTTTACGTTACAATTTCGCGAGATAAAATAATCCTTTTGTAAAATCAATTTTATTTCATGGATTTTTAAGTAGAAAATAACAAAATTCTTCGGCTGATTATTATAAATTATTAGTATTCAATACATTAGTAAAATATAATTTACTTTGATAGTTATATATTTATTTTTGTTAAAACTTAATAAGAGAACTTAAACACATTTATTGTGTCTGACCTAAATTGTGCTCCAATCAGGCATTTGTTAATCAACTTATATTATTATGTTACGAAAAATTATTTACATCATTTTGAACAAATGCTTTTTGGCTATCAAATTAGAAATCATTGCCAGATATTTGTTTCATTTATTGCCTTTTTTTAAGTGCCTTAATAATACTTTTTAAATATTACATAAGAAATTACTGTTTTCAGTAGTAAAAATTTAATGCGATCATACAAGAACTTAAACGTGAATACATGATTTTGTAATAACATTTTTTAAAATAAAATATCAATTAGTTTATATATTTACGTTTGTTCTTTTTCTTTTCAATTTTCATTATTTTATAAAAAAACATTTTAATTATTTAAAACATAAAAATAAAAATAAAGACACGTAGTATGAAAAATAACGTTTTTAATCAATAATTAAATAATAATAATAAATAATTAAATAAATAAATTATTAATAATAAAAAATTGTCCAACTTTTTGTTAATATAAAAATTGATTTTATTCAAAGATTTACAATAAATTTTTCTTTTTTTTTATTAACTGCCATTTTTTATTATCCGAAGTTGAATATTTTATATTACTTCTGAGAATTGTTTAAAAAGCGTATAAAAATTGCAATAAATAACGAAATGAGAATCGCAATAATGCTCAAAGTATAATTTTTGGAAAAACTAACATAAATCAACAAAAACAGACGATATAATTTGAATTCGCAGACGTTAGTTCGCAGCTCGCAAAGAATGGGATGGTTTGCTAGTCGTAGCGACATATTTCACGATGGAGTTTCCGTTTCGATTTTATGTAGTAGAGTTGCAGAAAATGAATGTGCAAATATGCTTGTGTGGATGAATCTTCCGAAAGAAGAAATATTCCAAATATAACTTTGCGAATGATAATGTTTGAATGCGTCGATAAAATATGAATGAAAGTAACGAATTAAGTTTTTTGTTATACAAAAATATTATTACACAATTTATTTCATTTATGTATGATGAAAGTTTGTTAATGTGATTTTAGAGAATATTATTTAAAGTTGATGAAATGGATTTATCCAAAGTGTCATGTGCTTAAGGATTACAAAGGTCTTTGAGTTGAAACAATAGTCGACAAACTAGCGGAGATGTAAAATATGAATGGTATGAACTTTCAGCAAACAATTATATTAGCATATTAAATATCTTTGTATATTGTTTATTCATGTTTGCTGTTTGTTTTATCCAGATCGAATAAATAATTCAAAAAGTAATATAATACAGAGTAGTTCAGTAAAATAAACATAGTAAAATTATTCATTTTAGTATGTACATGATAATATTCTTAATGTATCTATAATATTATTAATATATCTATATTATATTATTGATATATTGTTATTTGTTTTTATTATTAGTATAATATAATTATAGATGTATCAAGAGACACGGTAGTGTCTCGCGCCAAGTACAAAGCGAGACACTACTTCTCTTATTCTTTTACATGAAATAGCGGTTTTCAGGCCTGCCAAGATGTTCATTATCAATCAGATTCTAGGTT
>JABFPJ010005471.1:0-12159 GCA_022817425.1 Gryon sp. ZL-2020
CTGTGACCCCAAACTTCTTGAAAACTTTCTGACAACCTCCTGAAAACCCCCGTAATTTACCGTAAATTTTGAAAAATTATACGGTAATTGTTACGGTTTTTTAAATGTACGTACGGTAATGTACGGTAATTTTATGATTTTGTGATACGGTATTCGTACGGTAATTATTGCTAGGTTGGTACGACATCTACCCCTAAAGTATCTGGCAACACTGACCCCTAGACGAAGTCATAACTCATAAACGTCATAACACTAACATTAACAATCGCTTTCAGTCAAACATTAATACATTAATACTTAATTTCTTATCATTAACTAAATGTGATCGACATATGCAACGAATTTTACCTACAATAATTGAAACAAACAATACAAAGTGATCTCCAAAGGCATTTAATACAAAACAAATAAGTCGACCGAGAAATCTAACCTCCAAACGCGAAAATGAGTACGAAATTTGTGTTTCTGCAATCAATTGATATTTTCAATAAAATTCCACAATATCACATTTTACTTATTGAAGCATTTGTGATTTTATGGATCACATGGTTTGTATTAAAACGAAAATACAGTCGTGCCGAGAAGCGTCCGAGTGATGATGAAGTTGAACGAAAATTGGCTGAATTTCAACCAGAGTCATTAATTACTGAGCCGATTAAGGACCATCCGGCCCTCAGGCCTCGACTGGTGAGTTCTCGTATGGGAAAATACATCACGGTCAATGGAAATGAGTGTCTTAATCTCGGGACACATAATTACCTCAACATGGTGGAAAATAAACAAATCGAAGAAACTGCTATTGCAGCGGTCAATAAGTATGGTGTTGGATCTTGTGGACCTCGAGGCTTTTATGGTACTGTCGATGTCCATTTAGAACTTGAGAAAAAACTTGCAGAATTTATGGGTAACTTTTTTTCTTATTTTTCTTGTATTTTCATAGATGATCTTGTTAAATCAATACATATTTTTAATGAAATGTTTATCTTAATTCAACTTCTTATTTAATTACGTTTTAATTTATTTAATATCTTTATTAAAATACAAATATTGAATTCATGTTAATACATCAATTAAAAGAAAATGAAAAGTGGGAATAACTTTTAGAATTATATGTAAATTCAAAAACAAATGAAGCAAAATATATATAATATTATTAAAACTTTGCAGGAACTGAAAAAGCTGTAGTTTATTCATATGGCTTTAGCACGATAGCGTCGGCAATTTCGGCTTATTGCAAACGTCGCGACATTATTTTTGCCGATGAAAAAGTTAATTTTGCAATTCAAAAGGGACTGGATGCCTCACGAAGCACTGTTTTGTACTTCAAGCATAACGACATTAATGATCTCACGAGACTATTACTCGAACAACAAAAACTAAATCTAAAGAATCCAAAGAAGTATTCACAAGTACGACGATTTTTAATTATTGAAGGCATTTATATGAATACCGGTGAAATTTGTCCTTTACCCGAACTAGTCAAGCTGAGTCGCGAATACAAGTTGCGCATTTTTATTGACGAATCAATTTCATTTGGCACATTAGGTAAACATGGTAAAGGTGTTAGCGAACACTTTAATGTACCAATTGAAGAGCTGGATCTTGTTATGGGTAAATTATTTACATTTAAATATTGTAAAACGAATGTTGAATATATCTGTAATTATTAAAAAGGTTATATTATAATTATATAAATATTTCGTTTTTTAGCCTCCCTAGAATGGGCTGTTGGTTCAATTGGTGGTTTTTGCGTAGGATCGACATTTATAATTGAACACCAAATTTTATCTGGACTTGGGTACTGTTTTTCAGCTTCAAGTCCGCCATTGCTAACTGCAGCTGCAATCGAAGCACTCAACGTCATGAAAAGTGAACAGGAAATATTCGAAAGATTGCAAAGAGTGTGTGAAACTTTTCACAGTAGACTGTCCGAGCTTGACAAACTTTGTACAACGAGCTTTGCGAAATCACCAGTTAAACATTTGTACCTGAAAAACAAGCTGGAATTTGATGCCGAGGATAAATTATTATCGATGATTTCAGAAAAATGCTTCGAAAACAATTTAGCTGTTATTAAACCGTCTTATTTAAACGACGAAGTTCAAATGCCACGACCGAGTTTGCGCATTTGTATGTGCGTTGACTTAAGCGATAGTGATATCGATTTTGCCTTATGTACGCTAAAAAAATGCGTTGACGATGTGTTTGCAAATTATTGTTAACATTGCAACGTTATTATTTAAATGGCAATTGATATAGCTTCAATCGAACTGAACGCAATATACCTCCGAACATTTATATTTCTTGATTGAATTTAAAATTAAAATTTCAACAAGAGATAAGCATTTTCAACTGCATTTTCAACGCACTTTTCCAAGTTGCAAAACTGACTTACTTTAATCATAAAATGAAAACAAGTATTTTAAAATTAAAATTTCAACAAGAGATAAGCATTTTCAACTGCATTTTCAACGCACTTTTCCAAGTTGCACAAATGATTTACTTTAATCATAAAATAAAAACAAGTATTATTATATTTGTAAGTAAAAAACATGAAAATTGAATAAATAATATTTATTTATTATTTATTTAATGTTAAATAAAAATAATTAAAAGAGCACTTAAAAATTAAAATTAAAATTAACAAATACATTGTTATCATTTTACGTTATTTAATAATATATTTTTGTACTGCAACTTTTTATCACATTTATATTCACTTTTTTAATTTAACTGTGAGAAATGAGAATATATGTTTATATAATGTATTATTGCTGTTCATTGTACATATAATCTAAGTCATGTATAAAAGCATTTATGCAATTTATTTTTGTATAAAAAATGTACAATTATGTTAATGCACATTGTTCATTCCAGTCCATATATGTACAAAACAAATATGTGTTTAACTTATATGTTTCTGTTGCACATATTTAATGCTGTGTATACTTTTCATTCCGATTAATAAAATTATTTACAACTGCAAAGAATTAGTTTACATTGTTTATAGATGCATTTATTTCGAAACTATTACATTTAATTTATTAGTTAATATGTTAAGTTTAATTTTATTCATTATTTCTCTTAAATAAGCAGTCGGTGAAACTTTTTTTCCTAAGTAAATCCTCGGATAATTCTTCGTAGGGATAAGTATCTTGACAAATTGTTAATTTTACTTCAAGTTCTTTTGATGATGTCTTCAATTCATGTAAAATGTCATCAACTCTAGTTTTCATGGTTTCCAATATCTGGAAATTATCATAGAAATGATTAACTATTAATATCTTATATAACTTATAATATTCAAGTACATCATTAAGTTCAATTTAAAATTATATTAATTACGTAACATAATACTTTACCAATAAATTTGACGTATCGCATGACAACTTTGCACCTTGCACTTGGCAATCTCTCAAGCTACGATAAATTTGATCCACGTAATTCCTCATAGAGAGTGTTTCATTATATAAGCATCTGATATATAATACAAATTTATGTTTTTTCATGGATATTTCCTCATCCTTTAAACAATAGTTTAAGGTCGCTTGAGTAACTTCCACGTTTTCACAGTCTGGACAACTTTCAGCTATTTTGGAATTTTCTTCGGCAACTAACTGTGTAAAATAAAAATGTAATCAAAAGTCTAAAAATTAACTTACAAACATTTATTTGTATAAATAAAAAAATATTAAGTTAAAAAAATATGTTTACCTTATCAATAATTGATTTCAAATTATTTTGATATTTTTCGTGAGATTGTAACATTGTGTTTTTGAGAACATTGTCTTCGGCCATGGAAATTGCACTTAATCTTGATTCATTCAACGAATCTCTAAAAAAATAAATAAATCAATTAATTTTATAAGCAAACAATTTATTTTGTTAACTTGAATTATTATTTATTGAACTTACATAATATCTTCTGCACTTTCTGCGCATTGTCCTAACTGTGGATAAACAAAAATGGCATATAATACATTTTTCACTTTTCATTATATTAAAAAATTTTACATATATTAAAAAATGTAGTTAAATTAAATAAAATGTAATAAAACATTTTCTACTTACGAGAACAAAATTGGTCAAACAAACGAGATACAATGCAATAAACTTAAACATGATTATTATTGGCATCTAACCACGACGAAATGGGAAATCTACTAAAACTAAAATGCGTTATATCGAATATTTATACTAATAAATAGTCATTAGGAAATAATATTTAATTGTTAGATTATCTGAGTCTTACATTCCATTATATTCAATAATGATTGTACCTCAAAATTCATTGTAATATTAATTTGTAATTGCTTCTTCCGTGTAAATGTATTATTACTGATATACAATCGTGACTACGCATGAATGACTTTTAATTAATATTAATATTTATTAATTACTACATTGTGTAATATTCATTTATCATATTATTTTACTCTTTAATTCATTTTTTCAATGTCTTCAAAGTTGAGTTACGCAGAAAGTATCAGATTAAGAACTAAATAAACTAATTACAACTTATTTATATTAAATTTATATTATTTTCATATATTTTAATGAAGTTTTTTTCTATGTTTCTAAGGTGAATGTATCAGTTTATTTTTACAAAAAAAAATAAAAATGTTAAATAAAAAAAAATTTAGTAAAGTTTTCGAGAAATAAAATAAACAATAAGAACTGCAGCTGTGTAATATAGAAAAAAATAATTTCGAATGATTGGCGCCTTGAAAATTGTGCGTCTTTCCCTTTGGATTTAACTCTTCTAAAGATATCACAAGAGCTTTTGGACTTACAACGCTTGCGCGTAACGCTTCTGCAAAATATCTTATAGTCCCGGTTGAACCGGGAACGCATCTCACGATCGATTCATCGTTAAAAATTCAAAATTAACATCGTTCGTAAATCGCTCAGTGTAATTGCAACTTTTAAAAAAACAACAAAATATAACTCAAAGAGGCTGTTCTAGTTGAAAAATAATGTCAGGCGATGTGCAACCGAGGAAACGAAAGGACAAACGGCGTAAAAAGGGTATCAGTAAAAGTGTCGCGAAGCGTAAAGACTTTCGCAACGCAAGTTTTTCAAAGATTATTTTTAGACATTTCGTTTGGTTTCCCGTAAATAAAGTTTGACATTTCTCTGACTGTATATTCCGCTTTTCCATCTGAAACAAAATCATTCGTTATAATAACTTCAGTTATGTAATTTAATCATTTCTCTTCAGAATTCATATTCGATTAATTCTTTATATCAAAATTGTTTTTATTATTTTGGGTAAGATTAATTAAATGTATTTGAATAAAAATGTGTTTAATAGTTCAATAAAGTTGTATTAATTTGAATATCATTTTTTATGTAAATAATTCGGATGTAAATTATTGAATATATATTTTTATTTAACATAATAGCCTGGCAAAGTTACCCAAATTAGAAAACGTGGGTTTCGTATGCTTTGCCAGACAATCTTTCAAGTTTACAAAAATAGACTAAACCGTATGACCCACTCTATATATATACAATATCAAACATTGCTGCATGTTCATGATCATCGTACTTTCAATTATAAATATATTACATTTTTCCACAAATTTACGTCGACATTCATAATCTTGCATCATAGGATAAAATGCTTAATACAATTTTAAATTTAACTTCTTTTACTTGATTAAATGTTTTTAATAAGAATTAAAAGAAAAGTAAATTAAATTATAATTAAATTGAAATATTGATAATGTGTACAATAAAATTTGCGCTTGGTAACATAATTGAAAATATGTTGTATATTTAGACGATGAGGAGGAAACCCCGCCGCCAAATTTTGGTGACCAAAATGAAAACGTCATCATTCATGTGTACAAAGAAAGTGGCACGGGCGGTCATTGGTGTGCCAAAATCCTCTTTTTCGCCCTTTTAGCTGCCCTTACAGGCGCCATTGGACTTATGATCATCGAGCATCACGGGGAGTCTGATGGTGAGATTATATTCTGACTTTTTTATTTCAAATTGTCGTTTTTTTTATTTCAAAATTTTTCATTATTTTTCTTGCTTTGAAAGCAGACTTTGGTACACAAAAAGCTTACATTTATGTATCATAAAATGTTAATTATTTTCACAAGAATGCACACAGTTAAAATTATATCATTTTTTGGCAGCGTTACTTGAACTTTTAAAATAGTATATTTTCTCTCTAGTAAATTGACTCTAATAAAAAAAAAACATAAAAAGATAATATATACATTTGTATTATAAATAACTCAAAATTTAAATAATATATCCAGAATGACATTATTTGTAACCAACTTTTATTGTTACTGTTTAATATAAAAATTACAACATTTCGATGTTTATGATAATCAACAAAATTATCATCAACATGATTTCAATGCCAAATATTATAATTTTGTTCCATTTTATCTTGATTATCTTGTTGAAAATGTAAAAAATGTTTGTATTAATTATATATATTTGAAAATAATTTTATTTTTTTAGTTGATATACCAGTAAGTTCGTCACATTGGGCGGTGTATTTCGAAGGTTGGGTAGACGAAACCACGTCAAATCACGATGATGAAATTGAAGCTGCGCATCAAGACGAAGGCCATGGCAGTGAAGAAGCGGATGGCCATGGCAGTGAAGAAGCGAATGGCCATGGCAGTGAAGAGACAGATGATCATGGCAGTGAAGACGCCGATGATCATGACGATGAAAATGAAGCATCTAATGCAAACCACTCGGAAGAAGAGCAAGGAGAAATGGGAATCATTGAAGATCAGTCGACCGAAAAGATGATGGATAATGATGATGATAACGATAATGATTCGGGGAATGAAACTGGCGACGATGATGATGACGCGAAAAGTGGCGAACAAGATGACGCAAATGACGAAGATTCGAACGAAAAAGGTGTTTTATTTGAATGCATTTTATTTGAATGAAATTTATTCCTTCAAATTGTACAAATTCACAATCGAGAAAATGTATGAAAATGAACTTGAATCAAATTCAATATCAGCCAAGACTTTATCTTAAGACAAGACAAATTAATAACTTGATGGTGATTTATTATTGTATACATTAAGGATTGTTTTAGAGAAGGAGGCGGGTGATATGAGGGAAGAAAACGAGAACGAAGAGATGGAGGCGTTGGAGGAGTTGGACGACGGCGAGAACGAAGACAGTGATTCAATTGAGAACAATCAGAATGACTTTGAGGATGATGACACGATATCCGACGAGGATAACAATGATGATGATGATAAAATAGAACTGGTCGATGCATTAAATGTTGATAAAATTGACGATGACAATAGCGCCGAACCATTAGAAGAAGTATGTAAACCCGTAGATCATTTAATGCCTCAACAATAAATAACACAATCTTTATTGAATTCGCTTAGTCCATAAATTTGTACAGTGACGCAGCTAGAAAATTATAGTCTGTAAGTACCTACCGAGATATTAATTGTGATTATGATTAGGGATGTGCATTATATATGTAAATACTTGAATAGCAGGTGTAATTTTAATTGTAAATAAATGAATGTAAATCAGTCTTGGAGAGAAATTGGACAAATTATTAAATGCTATATTCAAAGAGAACAAATGATATTTGTTATTTAATCTCAAAAATCATTGTCCCATTTTACTCTAAGTTATGATAATTATTTTTAAACGACTTAATTTATATTTGTAACTTACATATATAATAATTATATATAATGAAATTCACGTATTTTTAATGTAAAATAAGATTATGAAAATAACATGTACCTGATTGACTAAACTTACAAATTTAAGAAACTTGCACATCTCTGATTGAAAAATGTACATTTTTATATCAATATGTATATATAATATATGATATTATATTACACTATACTATGTTATATTTCAATAACAGATTTAATATATTGTATTGATTTCAAAATGAGTGACAAAAATCGCGATTAAACTTTGTCCTTTATATTTCAAAAGTTTTTGACACAATTTTTGAATTCTGACAAATCCATAATACCTTGTGAGTTTATCGATTTTATGGATAAACGATTGCGATAATAAATGAAATAAATGTAAAAGGGAATGAAAAGTTACAAATTTTGTATAGTTATTTTGCGTTACTTTGCTTTTTTGCTATGTCTTTTGACTTAAAGTTAAAGTAGAACATTTCTATTAGCAGTTTATATGCAGAGCAACCAGTTTATAAATGCAGGTATTATTTCTGAGTGTTCTCGAGTTTTCGTAGCGCAGTTTTTAGTTTTCATTAATTAATATATAATAATTGAAGTAGAACTTGTTATTGAATATCTACTTATTCTGCAATTTGTGATGATGAATTGTAATCATAAAAGCATGAAAAGAACCTCACTAAATGTTAATGACCATTAATTAACTTCATATACAGGAACTAAATTTATTACTTTGGATTTAATTGTAACTTCTGATGGACAACGTAAAATTATATTAAAAAATGAACATCCTTATGGATAGTTGGACTAAGCGAATTCATTGTTTTAATATTAATTGAAATTCTTTTTTGTGCAATCATATTTGTTTTATCAACTCTTTTATATTGCCACTGACATTCCAAGTAAGATTTAGTTCTTGGGATCTACTAATCTGTTTGACAACTTTTATACTTGAAAATGTAACACAACACATTTTACGTTTGTCATGGTTTTTTTACTTTTTTGCACTGTAGATTGATGATCCGGAATTGGAAGAAATAATTGACAACAATTTATTTGTAGCTGAAGAACAAGATGAGATAGTTGTTGAAGAGGAGGAAGAATTGGAAGATGAAACTACCTGTAAGTGTTATAAACAATAATAAATTAATTAATTTTATTAGTTATATTTATATATATTTTTTTCAGTGGCCGTGAAACTTGGTGTTGGAATACTTATTTTAGTTGGAGCATATTACGTTTGCATTAAACGTCATGAGAATGGTAAAATTTTTATATGACCTTTATAAATAATATTAGTATCTTTTTTTCTAATTCTACAAATTAATTTCAGAATTGTTGGATGATATTAAAACATTGGAACAGGACGAACAAACAATTGATTCTCGTCGATTTTCGATTGTACAACCACCAACTGTCAGTGATATTAAAAAAGATGACCAGGGTCTTTTAAATCAAGAACAAATAAAACATATTGATGACTTGAGTTCTACTTACAAAACTGTGGAAGAAAAGATCGTACCAGCACTTAAAAATTTGATAGAAACGCAAATGCAAGGTAATTATTTATTTATATTTTGTATGATTTTAACAACGTTTGATTTAAACAACATTATTTTAGATGACGTTCAAGAAAATCAACCAGAAGAAGTAGAAGAAGAATATTCAGAGGAATTGGAAGACGAGGAATTTGAAGAGGAAGATATTGAATATTCCGAGGATGAGGAAGAATTGAAGAGATTAAGCGATGAGGGATCGGAAATGATAGACGATGAAGAAATATTAGACGACGAAGAGCTGTACGATGAAGAGGATATTGAAGAAGAGGAGGAAATTGATGAAGAAGATATTGAAGATGAGGGATCTTACGATGAGGAATTGTTTAATAGTACTCTTAGTAAAGTCAATAAATATTTAACAAATATTGATAAAGATGACAAACTTGCACAGTTAAATAATAATAAAATTTGATAAAACTAAATAATGCTTACAGATAAATTACAGATTGAAGATATCTAAGAAATTGTAAAAAAGAAAATAAGAGAGAAAGAGTAAGAAAGTGTTAGTATTAATTCAATGATGAACAACTTATATATTTAATATAAAAACATATTTATTTATTATATTAATTTAAGAACTTGATTACAATAATCTGTATTTATTAATCAGTAAAATGGATACTCTTGTACTATAATTTATAAATTGTAGTCTAGCATTTTTACCGTATGTTAGACATATTTCTTTAGATTTCCAAAAGCCCGAGAAATTAGCAACAAATTTAGTTTATACACTTTAGTTAGCATTATTAGTCGAAGAAAATTTAGAAATGAAAGTTGAACTTTGTATTTATTGTATATATTATTTAATATACATTTTTAAAAAGTACAATATTTGAATAAATTATTTTATACGATGAAAATATGAGTTTTGTTTGCATACTTAAACTTTAGCTTAAATATATATAATACAGAATTATTGATAATTTATATTTTAGGATGTCATTTTCGTGTATGATATAAATGAAAATTTATTCAAAATAATAAATTTGATAGAAAATGGACTTATTCACAGCTGAATAAGTTAAGGGAAAATTATAAATCAAATTTTTCGTTTCAGTTTCGATGTCTGGAAAGGAATGAACACTTTTCCGCGCTAAAAAAAAGATATAATTAATGTTTATACGTAGAAAAAATTAAGTATCAAATAAATATGAAACTCTAATGAATAATAACAAATGCAAGTATACCTTCGTTGATAAAGAAATCCGCAAAATAACGACCTGCTTTAGTAGCGTGAAATCCATGTGGAACATTACGATTGAGAACCCATTCATAACTATTTTTCTCGGGATGAAATTGCAATCCATAAAATGGGTAATCTACATGTTCTAAAGTAGAAATAAATTCTAATCCATTCCAATCTTTGTTTGTCGACATTACTCGAAGCGCATTAGAAATGTTAACTTTATTTAAATCCTATTAAAAAATTATTAATATATTAATAAACAACTCTGAATTATAATTAACTTATTAAATTTCAACTAAGAAGAAGAAAATATCTCACTTGTTTTGTAACACATAAAACATGATAATTTGCAGTTACATTTTCCTTTTGTAAAATATTTAACATATCATCGGGAATTTCACCGAATAGTCTACTGTTTTTGAAACCTAAAAATGTATTAAAAAATTTTCAATTTAATTGCCGATAATTACATACAAATTCATTGTATTTAAATATACAGGTAAAGTACCATCGACAAAATCTAAAGGAAGTGGCTGTTTCATGCTGGAACAATCAGTTCTATGTTCCGTTGCATTGGCTTCTAAAAACGTGAGCACTTCAAATCCAAGACATATGCCTAGAATCGGAAAATAATCGCCTTGTTCGTTTAGCTCTTTTGCAATTCTGTAAAGGAAAAAAAAAGAATTAATATTTTACATAAATCAAATAGATTTTTATTTTATTTGATGTACTTATAAATGTGTTTAGCAGCATCTGCGTATCCATTAGTGACATTAAATAGAGAATCTCCTCCAGGAAATATGACACTGTAAATGAAATATTTACATTTTATTAAAATATTAATAAAATTAAATATATTTCGTGTAATGGAATGTATACATAATTTATAAAAACATACCCATTAATTTGTGACAAAATATTTTCATAATATGATGCATCTTGCCCAATCCTAAATTCAATGCAAGCAAATTATTTATTTATTTATATATTTATTAATATTAATAGGCAGATATAAAACTGATTTTCATATATAATGTACAAAACTATATATTTACTTTAATAACAAAAAAAACCTAGCAATTTTATTTTTTATAATAAAAAATGTTTTGAAAGAATAAGTAATATTCAAAATTCACCAAATTGGAACAGCTCGTGCTCCAGAACCTTCGACAAATTTCACATAAGAAGCAGCAATGTAAGCATTTTTATTAACTCTTTCTTTCCATTTTGGAGTCAATTCTTGGGACAAAATACCTAAAAATATAAAAATTACTTTAATTTTAAATGCATATTTTAATTGTAACTTATTAGGAAAATGTATATATTTTTATAACTACTTTATGTATTAGTATTTTAGTACATTTGAATTAATTTTTATTTATTCGAATATATTCAAATGTTAACTTACCTATAATTGGTCGATTATTTACAATATGTGATGAATTTTTTGTGATTTTTTGAATTTCACGAGTTTTAATGACATGTCCATCAGTAAAAATGATTAAAATAAAAAATAACGTTGAGACTGTTAATTTTGAAAACATTGTTACCAAAGCGAGCAACGAGGAAAAACTGATATAACATTCTTAACAAGAGTAAACGGTCATCTTAATTAAGTAATATTATGAGTTATATGTATGTATATATATATGTATAACAGAGATTTACTGTTCATTCAGCATTATCATGCTTTTGCTAGTGCAGAGGTCGCGAACGAAAATAAATAAAAAAA
>JABFPJ010005472.1:0-12156 GCA_022817425.1 Gryon sp. ZL-2020
CTAGACTCTTTCATAAACTACATCATCAACGAGCCCCTCGATAGATCAGTGGGTTAGCTGTCGGAAACACACCGAGGGGCCCGCTGTTCGATTCTCGAACAGAACATTTTTTTTCAACAAAATAATTCCCGGTCATTGACCAGGGGGCAGAGGTCAAAGATAACCATACGCCCAAAACTTACACGTGCCGTCAGGGGGGCGGGGGGAGGGGGGAGTAGTATGAGATAACTATGGCGCCAGACAGACATGTGGAGGGGGAAATGTCTGTCTCGCTATAGTTGCCCTATACTACTGGCCTGCCATGACAAAGATATGATTCAAAAATGGTGAACAAAATATCTGCTCTATTTCCGGGGCTGTAATTTTATTAACTATTTTCCTATGTCCAGTAAAATCATCTTGTGAATTAAAAAGCCGAGTTCATTGACTTGCACTGACTTTCTTCGGCACTTGTCTGCCAGTGCGCCTCATCACCGGCTACTTGAAAAATGCGCCTTCGTCGAATCCTATAACTCGTGTATCGGCAGCTGTAATATGTACGATCGTTATTATATCGGAGTATCATTCCACGATGATTATAGGAAGCTCTTTCTTCGTCTTCGCCACGTCGCTAGTGAGTGTAAGAAAGAACACACTGTGGCGGGGCACAGAAGAACAGAGACGTTGACTTTGCGTGCCCCTGCGGATCTGCCTGTCGCATAACGCAGACTCACCATTTCAACATTTTCAGCTGTTCTTTTTTCTTTTTTTTCTTTTTTATACTTTTGTTAAAACAATACAAATTTTTTTTAATTTCGCAATGTTTAAATAAATAATGTTGAAATGGAATTGGGAATTTAAGATACCAAAAGTTGTATAAAAGATTATATATATTATATATAATAATGTTATTATTGATTCTTCAGCTTTGCCGTTCAACTGAACTTTTTCAATATTATTTATACTAAATGGAAAATATTGATATGCAGCCGTTTAATGGATTTGTATTTTTGTTCCTTCATAAAAACTTGTGCATAAAAGCATAGTCATATTTGTATTTCAAAGCCAGCTTCAATTATTTAATTAACTAACTTTCCAAAATATCATACACTTTTCGTATGTTTTTAATTTGTCTTGTAAATAAAACTAAAACGTTTTTCCATATCTGTAACATTTCAACAAAAGTCTCGCCGGGGATTTTTAATTTGCTTTAAAAGAAATGAAGTAACATAGGGATACGCTTGTACAGCAAAAAAGATTTCACGTTAATTTCAGCCAAATTGAATGCGCGGCAAATGACTAATTAAATTAGCCATTTTGTAAATTACACGAAACAATAAAACTGCGAAATTATATTCCAATGACTTATATTATATATAATATTAAATTAATATTATATATAATTTCACACGCCAATTACGTGTTTTTGTATTGTTTCAAGTCAGAGAAAGCGAAAAATTTGTAGTAACTATAATTACTGTTTGTGTTATATGAGGTTATGTTAGGTCTAGAATGGGTCTAAATCATAGCACGGAATCCTATGAAGAAGCGAGACAATAGTTAAACTGTCGATAGCTGGTGCCAATTTCTCTTTCGTGACCGTTTTCCCCGTTTACTTTATTTATTTATCCTGCAGTGCCTTTTTTGTGCACTCATTGTCCATCTCGGCAGTTAACTCAAACCCGTAAAATATCGTCGTCTGATTATGGGGTGGCAGCGACTGGGCCGTAAACAGTGCTCAGTCTGAAACGCTCTATTAAACTTCGGCGCCGCGCTGAGTCGACCTTCAATCTCGATCTTGGCCTTGACACTAAATTTTATACAGAACAATAAAAAAGAATGAAACATCGTACTCTAATGCAGTGCCATGATTGAAATGAAAGAGAATCTGCTGCTAAATATTACAGACCCTTGTCATTCAAAACATATGTTGTCCATATAATGTCCATATATTGCCACTATATTTTGAGTGTATACTTATATTGACCATATAGTGTCCATTTAAGAGCCATATATTGGTCATATATATTTGCCTGATGATGCATGGAAATGCACAGATGTGAGAAATGGACATGAGAAAAACAAACGCAATATTGTGGGAACATAATGGAAATACTAGGGAAACTAATTCAGTTTGGTTTTACTATAGTTTGATTCATAATAATAAATGTTTGCTCTAACAAATAAAAATTTAAAGTCTAACCAATAAAAGACCAATAAAATTTGGTCAAATTTTGGTTATAGTTATATATTTTGCTAAATACCCTATTGAAACGAAATCTATATATATTGCAAATATATTGTTAATGTAGTCTTAAAATTTTCTTAATATATTTTTAATATATTTTTAAAATAGGAATATAATTAAAATATAGTTGCAACATATTGACAAAGTATTGTAAATATATTGGCGTTATATTTAAGACGTAAAGGCAGTTTTTAAATAAATTAAGAATATATCACGAATGTATTATGATATATTATATTATATATATATTTATATTGAGAATATATTTGTATTGGAAAAATATATTCAGAATGTATTAATAAAATATTCTTAATATATTTATGATATATTTAAAATACATTCATAATATATTCATGATATATTCTTAATATATTTAAAAAATGCTCAAAAAATAAATAAATAAATTACAACTATATATTCAGTATATTTTTATTTTAAAAATATATCAAGAATGTATTCAAAATATATTAAGAATATATTAAGAACATATTAAAAACATATCAGGTATATTTTAAAAATATATTCAAAATATATGTTAATAATATATTTTTATAGAAAAAATATATTCAGAATACATATTCTTAAAATATTTTTAATACATTCTTAATATCGACACCTCAGACGACACCTAACATTGAAAATGAAATTACTCAAATTAATTATAAAATTCCATTTCTTCGTCTAAGGCGTTGCTATATTTTTTAATATATTTTTCAATATAGGAATATATTCTAAATATATTAACAGTATATTCACCATGTAACACCAAAAAGGTAAATTTGAAACATTTTTTAAATATATTATGAATGTATTCAGAATATATCAAAAATATATTAAGAATCTATTAAGAATATATCATGAATATATTAAAAATATATTCGCGATATACTTTTCCTTTTGCTAGAGTACATTTTTCCTATAAAAAAATACACAAAAAATGTTTCAATTATTCAATTTCAGACATTTTTTATGTCTCAAAATGAAACATTTGTTTTTACAGCGCGACATATAATCTTTATCTTAAAAAAACACATAAAATACACCCATAAAATATGTAATACAATAACTTTTCATTTAGTATCGAAACTAAAATCAGACCCTGATTCTCATGATAAATGAGAAAATTAGCGCGAAAAAACGAAGAAACACAATCGACTGTAACAGGCAGTAGCAAAGATCCTAATTAAATAGCCATCAATTTATGCCGAGCGTATAAATCGAGCGATCGATTTAAAATCGGTATAACGACAAGATTGAATTTGTTCATGATTTGTTTCTTTGCTTTACAATCGGATGTTTAATTAATGTAACATGCGCAGTCGATTATTAAAAACATTATATTCGTACAATCTGCAACGATTCTGGATGAAGCCAAGGAAATCAAGTCTGTCAGTGTTATAAACTCTGTACACAAAGTGATAGGGGCCCGTCAGTTGGGCCCCCAGCTTTATGCGTTGTCAACGGAAGACAGATAAGCCAATAACACAGAAAATGATGATGTCATTATGGTTATCTATTGGTAACACGTTCGAATCAAGTGTTTCAAGTTTACAAGCAAATCATTTGTAAACTAATCATTAATATTAATAATGTTTAACGTTTTTAATGCCCCTTTTATTCGTTCTTTTGCAACACTTCATACTTTGTCTTTCACGCTTCTTTACATCTGTTCAACATTAATTATCAAACTTTTTGTTTGTTTTATTTGTTGTTATTTAAATATTTATTTTGATTTATTGTCGAATTGAATTTATTCCGTTTGCAAGGCAATTCGTTTTTACATGGGAAATAAAGGTAGACTGCAAAAAAGTATTGAGAAATCATGTTTTATAGAATTACGTGGAATGAAGAAACAACATTTTGCGCGATAAAAATCATGCTCAGGGATGATACGAAGTCGATCATCTTGACTGTACCTGAAGATCAGTTTGCCGTTGGAATTCAATTCCCGAGATTTCTGCCTCGGCAAACGCGTTACGATGTATCTACTCGAAACTATCTCACGAACACAATCTTTGCTCCATTAAAATGGGGTAACTACGTTTACGTCTTATTCCGATGTTTCGAATATCCACCATTTGTCGCAGCGAAGTACAAATATGTTTATGGCAAATAACATTTTCATTTGATGTAAAATGAAATGTTAATCTTAAATCTTATGATGTAACTTTGATTTTACATCTACTTTTTAAGTCAAATTACTCCAATAAATATTGCAAATTATGTTACAAATATTATAAACCGGGCTAAAGTATGGCCCTAACGTGGAAACCATGCTACCCTGACGGGCCCTTACGAGACTATCCATGTGTCAGTTATGACGCGGAAACCAGTTTTGGTCCAGATCAGGCCTAGTTTAGGAATCCCATTATATGGAATTCCTTACTTTGGCCATATCAACGCCCGGTGTTGCATCCATGGCCATAGCCCGATTTGAAAGTCAGGGTGCCTTACCTCGGCCATCCTTGGCCTTCACAGGGCCGCCATTTTTTAAAAAAACTAAAAATGTCTCGCGTAATCTTATTCTGGTTCTAATCGGGCCCCAGTCGGGCAACCAATAATCTGGTTTTAATCAGGCTCACTACATCAGGACCACATATGGGCCACATCAGGGCCACATTTAACATTGCTCTAGTAGAGGAACCTATAAATTACTTAGTTAGGTATTCCCAATATGGGCCTAACGAGGCCTTCCAATAGTACATATGAGATATTAATATGGCTTGCCCATAAAACCCTATACATGAAATGTGTGGGTAGGCGTTTCACACCCTTATTGGGCCTGAATGTGGCCCTGGTTAGGCCCTATATAGGCCCTACTCTCCAACCTTGCAACGAATTATACAACATTGGGCCAACATTGGCCCAGTCCAGGCTTACCCGTAACGAGGCCAACCTGGACTTTACCATTCCAGCGCCTGCTTTTTAACTGAGCCTTTTCCAATTTCTACTAGGGTGCAGTCGAGTAAAATCAACAGATGTTTAATTTGTGCAAATAAACATCAAATACGAAGCACCAGGCGCTGAAATCGTTTCGTAAATCTTGTTAGCGGAGCCGAATTGGCGAAGCTTATTAGATTTTGAAATAAACGCCCTTCCTTTAACTTAGAACCCAAAGCTGGGAGTAAGATTAGTTTTGCATGCCAAGTTTTGTTTAGTTGGCGTGGAGTAAAGTGCGATAAATTTACCAGTCGTAAATAAGACTTATGCAAATAAAGAGGTGGGCAGAAGGAGTAACGTTTGGGTGAACTATACGTGTATTGTCGATAGAATATACTCGTGCAATGCGTTAAGTAAATTGGCGGTTTGCGGCTGATGTATGACAGAGATGATATTATGATCGTACTGCTAACTCATGCATATTCATCTGGGAACGAGAATTCATTTTGATTATCCAAAACATAAATAAATACTTTATGCATATAACGCGATATTCACAATCGTACATAATTATTTTCTTTCAACTAAATTTAATACAGTAATTAAGGGGATTCACAACAAATATCTTTTTTCGTGAAGAGTCCCCTGAAATACTCTCAAAATGAAAACATCAAAATCAATTTCAAAAAATTGAAATTGAATGCAAGTTTGTACGATCAATCAAACCTTACGATTTAATAAGATTGCCTCAACTCTTATTATGAGCATTAATTTGATCAAACTGATTGAACAATTTGCAGATAAATGAAGATTGAATTTAATAGTGTACTTCCAGGAACACTTCGATCGAGCCATCGTTTTACTTTCATAATGATAATGAACTAGGAAACAGTTGGAAAAGTGTATATAAAACGAAACCGTAAAGTTTGAATTAAAGGGAAGAGAAGTGAGGGAAGGGAGAGAACAAGGATGGCGAAGGTTTAAGGGGCGTTCATAATTTTAATTTAACAATTGATGCTTTGCCTTGAACAAGATAAAGCACGAACCTTAGACCTACATTAAAAGGATAGTGTGGTTCGCGGTGCCTCTGGCGAGGCTCCAAGTATTTACAGGACTACTGCTGAATAATCCATCGAGCTAGGACCGAACAGAGTTACTCTATTTCACAAGCACGAGACAAGCAATCTGCATGCTTAATAATCCAGTCTTAGTTTACTGTGCAGGCGTTTGCACGTACCGTCTGACATTTTATATGTCGCTTCTAAACGCTGAGAGCATTTTGTTCAAATAAAGGATGCATCACTGCAACTTGACGCTTTGTTCACATTTTGAACATGTTTTTTTTTAACTTAATCAAACTAAAACTTGTTTATATGCTGTTTAACGTGAATGATTATCACTGCTAAATACTTCACTTTCTTCACGATTGCATATTAAGTAGAATTTAGTTATGGCATTTTCATTCGTAGATGCTGGTGGTTGATATCAATAACATTCTCTTTGGTTAAATGGAGCTAAGCGATAACTATCGTTGTTATCATCACAGTAAACTTGATCTAACTTTTAATAATGGTAATAAAGAATGTATGTAAATTTCGTACATGTATTAGTAAATGGGCCAATGTCATAAAGTTCAGTGAGTCAGTTTTCCAGTTGATAGGAGATTATCAGAAAATGTGACCAGATGTGTATTTCAACTTTCTCCTCTAATCAATCGATAGTAAAGATTGTTTTAGTAGGGATTATATATTGTCCATATATATAACAGATATTAATAAGATATTATTTAAGAAGTCGTGATCATATATTGAGCAAATATAAATTACTATTGTAAAGTGATTATACACTGCCATTATATGGTCCATATATGGAAAATATATGTGGAAAATATATGAACAGTGTGTGATTTGCTAAAAATAATATGTTATTAGTTTTGTTAACAATATGTGGACAATATATGATCCTTTTTATTAGGGTATCATGGTAGCCATATCAGGCCCATATCTAATTATATGCCATATTGCCACAATTTATATATAATATATATATATATATATTATATTTTATATATTATATATAATTTTTATATTTTTATATATTTCGATATACATAAAATTTATATTTTTACTTTTGTATAAAAAATATATAAAACAAATAATAATTATATATAAAATATTTAACAAAATATATATATATATTCTATATATAGGTGGGCCTTCATATGGCACTACTGATCAGGGCCATATCAAAGCCAAGTTACATTCGATTCGTTGCTCTATATTGCAAATTTCATCAGATCCCAAACAAGATATCATTTTTGGATATTTTTTAAATGGGTTAGGATGAAGCACTAATAGAAAAACCTGTAAATCTGTTAATATTGTAATTTTGGTAACCTTTTTTAAGCCATATTAAATTATTAGTAGGGAAATTGTTCAAACGATACAAAATTATCTTTTTTTTTAATTTTTATATGAAATTATTATTTTTGTATGAAAAAATGAGCAATTTCGAATTGAACTTGAAAACGAAATGTCACGAAACGTCATTAGTGATTGCATTTTAACCAATCAAGGTCTCGTAGAAGGCGTTGATAATGATTATCCGCTTTTTTCACAGGAAGTTATACTTGAGGTTGATCATAGAGACAGCCGGCGCCATCTGCGTGCTCTCATATCAAATATTCAAGTTGACGGGGCTGATTTGACAGCCATCATCAACGGCCATCTCTCACTTTGATTTCGCGCGAGTGAATATCATTCGCGCCGTCATTATCAGATGCTCGCATATAATAACGCGCAAAAACACGATTCAGAATTGCTCGCGCATCATCTACGAACGACTGCTATCCGGTCCTATGTCATCCTTCAAATTGCACTTACCATTAAGACCGACGCCGATATCTTTGTTAGCTGCTTGCAAACTTTGTTGCGAAGCCGTCGTAAATGACATGCTTTTATTTCAAATCACGTTGTTACAAGCAGTATCTGTCGTTGATGTAAATAACGATTATTTTGTCATTAAGTATGGGATTGTGAATTGTAATGCAATACAGGAGTGTCGACTGTGATTGTGAGTCAAAGATTGCACACAAAGTGTCGCAAGATTTTGGACGCATATTTGCATTTGCAAATTAGTTTCAATTATAATTGCTAGTGACTCCGTTGATCTTTGGATTAGACGGGATATGAAATTAGTCGTAGTAACTGGGCGACGAGAATTCAAGCGCTCATGTAAATTCCACCGGTGACGGAGTTTCATGCAAGTGGAAATACAGTGAAGATATGGAATTAGCCAAAAGCAAATCCTTGATTCAAGTTTTATGCATTGTGCATTCATCGTTGAAACTTGGGTACAGAAACCAAATTAATTCAATAGTTTGGATTTTCGATTCAAAATTTTGAGTTACAGATTTGATGATGCTTTCAAATTTCAGTAATTAGAAGAAGATTAAAAGAAGTTAACTATATCCTACTAATTCAATCTATGTTTATCTGTCTGTTGTCATAGGGATGTTATAAGGATTTCATTAGGGTGTTATCGGGATTTCATAAGAATATCCTAGAGTTGTTTTAAGAACGTCGTAAGGATGTCATAAGGATGTCATAGGGATTTCATAGGGATATCATAATGATATCATAAGGGTGTTATGAGGATGTTGAGTGATATCATAGGAATATTATAGGGATATCGTAAGGATATCATAGAGATGTCATAAGGATGTCATAGGGACGTCGTAAGGATGTCACAGGGACGTTGTAAGGATGTTATAAAGATGCCATTAGGACGTTGTTAGGATTTCATAAGAATGTCGTAGGGGTATTTCATAAGGATTTCATTGGGATGTCATAAGGATGTCATAGCTATGTTATAAGGATGTAATAAGGATGTCTTACGGTTCTTATAAGGATGTTATGGGAATTTTTAAGGATATGATAGGGATTTCATAGAGATTTCATAAGGATGTCGTAAGGATGTCATAAGGATGTTATGTGGATGTTATAAGGATGTCATAAGAATGTAACAGGGATGTTATGAGGATTTTATATGAATGTTTGGGGATATCATAGGGATTTCATAGGAGTGTTATAAGTATTTCATAAGGATATCAGACCGACAATTAATAGAATATAGTATAAGGATATCTAAGGATGTCATAAGGATTTCACAAGGATGTCATAAAGATGTCATAGGGATGTTTTAGCGAAACCGGCAATTCAACTATTTATATCTAAATACCAAATGAATTCCATCTTCGATCATTTAATTTTTTAAAATTGATTAGACCTAAAATTGGAGAACAAAATAACAAACGATAATACACTCGCTGAGATTTGACGGAAATTACGAATAAAAACAAAGATACGAAGATAGCATCATTCGGTGGATAATCCAATAGTCATGACCAATCGTTAATTACGAAATATCCCAGTGGCATCGAGCGTATGATTTGATTTTGATTATACATTAGCATTTGCAACCGGAACTCTCCTGATCTCAGCGTCAAGCGGAAATGCCTAGTGACGATTATGCGTATGTTGCACGACTTTATGAAACACTCATTTGCCCTGACCGCACAGGAAGAACGGAAGAGAATAACCCCCTCCCTCCATCGTCTTATCTACTCATAGCAAATTGCTTGTTTCTCGCCTTTTATTTTTTTTTTTTTGTCCAACGAAAATGCAAAACGAAACGCAACGCGTGAGTTGTAATTCATTCACAATTTACAATGCACAATCGACACATGCCAACCTTTGTTTCTTTCTTTATTTGTCTTTTCTTCCTCTTCGTTTTTCCCTTTTCCTTTGTCTTCATTTATATTACCCTGTAAATTTGCTCGTCTACGCGACACCTTCTGATATCCATTAATCCTTCATTGGTTATCTATGTGTTTTTACATTTTTGCACTTTTTTGAACTTTTTTTTATTTTTCCAGTCGCGTTTATTTTGCACAATTTTTCTTCTTTTTTGTTTATTTTTCCAGTCGCGAGCAACAATCACGTACTATTTTATAAGCATGTATCGTTATTCAACTACATTGTTGTCGGCATGGTTTTGAATCGGAAGACTTTTCGTACACTGTTTGAATTATTAATCTTCATAGATTGTGACAGAAATAGAAATTTTACAGTATTTCTGAATCTATCAAATTATATATAAGATGAATATTCTGTCTCAAGTGGTTTTCAAATAAGAATATAAAAAAAGTTGCAATTGAATCCAATTTCGTTGGAATCAGACTTAATTAAACGCTGACTAAAACATGAATGAAATATTTGCTGCGATCAATTTCGCTGAAAATTATAGCCTGAAAAAGTTGACATGATTTATGTTTTATTTGTCAATATTATTATGTTGGTAGATGGAGAATCATTTTCCAATCTTTTTTGTCAGCAAATGATTTCTCGTTTTTATTTATTTATTTTTTGCAATTCTGCGACATAATTAACAACAATGTTTGTTAATTATATATTCAAATTAGAATATTTGTTTACTGTCATCTCAACTTCGTAACTTGTAATTTGAATGAAACTATGTGAACTAATAAAGTTGTCAGTTGTTGAAAAATCAAAGCCTATCTATCAATCCATCTTATGATGAGTTGATTCGTGTTGATATTTCAATAACATCGAACAACGCAGAGTTCATCTCTTACATTAATGGACAACGTATGATTGAGTAAATAAATGATAAACTATTTACTTTACATAAAGAAGTAAAAGATGTGGCAAAATAAAATAATATACTTTAGTGTAAAGATATGTTACATTGAAAATTATTATACCTTTTGATGTAGGTAAAATATCGCGTGTGTTGGCTATAAAATTAAAATACCAGTGCAGTATCATGTTATACACGATGTAGTTAAAATTCCTCTATCTTCGTATAAAGTGTTCTGTATAAATATTTTAAACTGCTTTTTAACTTCTACGTTATGTATAAATTATTATTATTCTGTTTTATCAATTTTCCAGCACAGTTTTTGTTTATCATAGTAAATCTCATATGTTCTATGTTTTTAAATATATAAACCATTTGCTGTGCGAATTTATTGTTTCATTTTATGTGTAAGCTCCAAGAAAACTCACTGAAATTTACTATCTTATTAACTAAACTGTTAACATTTTCAAACAGATATACTGAAATATATTCAATTGCTTCGATTATACTCAATTTACTATCTTCAGATAGTAATTTTAAAGTTAAAGAAAGTTTATGACAGATTTTTATATTAAGTTAATAATTTTTCTAACTGCAAATATGAAACTAAAAATACTCGTCGTATTAATTTATTTTTCGTTACTCGGGGAGCGAAAGTGCTCTTTTCCTCCCTAGGGAATTTTCGGAAAACGGCATTTTTCTTCCCTCGTAACAAAAATATCTTATACAACTAGGGAGATTATCGGAAATCCGTTTCCCTTCTGGTTATAAACTTCATTTTCTGCGGGAAGAAAATGAAAATCTTTTCTTCCCTCAAAAATGAGAAAAAAAAGTGGTACTTTCTCTCCTTTGGGTGGAAACGTATTTTGATCTCTTAAATGAAATAATGGAAGATTACTTTCCTTCCTTAAGGATAGAATGTAGGGATTAAAAGTTATTTTCTACCCCTAGGGAGAGAAAATAAACTTTCATTACGTAATTTAAGGAATTAAGGAATGAAAATACTTTCTCTCCCTCGGGAGGAAAAATATTTTCATCCCACAAATGACGTAGTGGAAAATAACTTTCTCTCCCTCGAGATAGAAAATTTTGATAGAATATTACTTTTCCTCCTTAGGGAGAGAAAGTAAACTTCCATTACATGATTTAAAAATTAAGCAATGAAAATACTTTCTCTCCCTCGGGAGGAAAAATATTTTCATCCCACAAATTACGTAGTTCAAAGATTACTTTCTCTCCCTAGGGATGGAAAATAAGGATAGAATAGTATATTACTGCTGAGGGCGCCACTGCGCCCGACGCTGGTACGCTATTTTATGGACCGAGGGAGCGGGCGGTAAAGTGGAACTTACCGCCCGAGGGCGGTAAAATCCTCGAGGGCGTAGCCC
>JABFPJ010005473.1:0-12155 GCA_022817425.1 Gryon sp. ZL-2020
TTAAATATACATAATTATTTTTCTGATATTAAATATTAAATAAATATTCTTAATTTAAATTTTAATTTAAAAGTTTAATTAAACTTCAATTTAAAATTAAATTTGACTTTTTTTCATGTATAATTTTCATTCAAATTTTTAAAGATTTCCATTTCAAAAAAACACATTAAATATACATAATTATTTTTCTGATATTAAATATTAAATAAATATTCTTAATTTAAATTTTAATTTAAAAGTTTAATTAAACTTCAATTTAAAATTAAATTTGACTTTTTTTCATGTATAATTTTTATTCAAATTTTTAAAGATTTCCATTTCAATAAAAAAACATTCTATGTACATGATTATTTTCCTGATATTAAATAAATATATTTTTTACAGAGTAGATGGTGAAGATGTGCGATTGATGCTTTGGGACACCGCAGGCCAGGAGGAATTCGATGCAATCACCGCAGCGTACTACCGTGGTGCTCATGCATGTGTCTTAGCTTATTCGGCCACTGATAGAGATTCCTTCGACGCCATTCCTTCGTGGAAAAACAAAGTACTTAGCACATCCTTAAACTGCACTTTTTAAAAAGCCCAACATGTATTTATCCCTCCAACGATAAAAATGCCAGAGCTTAATACTAATAAGTTGTAACTGGTTTCTTATTTGACGTATATATGTTTAATGTCCGAGATTTTTATCAACTTTGATGTATTTATTACATCGTCGATATTATTTTATTTATATTTAATTCAATTTAACATTTATTTATTTAATACATAAATAGTAAGATAAAAGTATTATGTTAATTTATATTTACTAAAAAAGAAAGAATTAAATTGTTATTTTAAAATTACAAATACAATTTCCATAATAAAAAAGATCATATATTGTCCATATATATTTGCATATGTTTCATATATTAACTATATATTGGCAGTATGTTAACACTTTACAAAAATAATCCATGTATGGTCAATATATGATCCTTTTTATTAAGTTTATTTTTTTATTATTATTATTATTTTATTTCTAAAATATTTTTTTTTCTTTTTTTATTTATTTATTTTTTTATTCTAAAAAAAATATTTAAAAACAAAAAAAATTAAACTAAAATTTATTAATTTGATTATTTTAATCTGAAGATAATTTTTGTCACTTTTTATCTTTTTTATTAATTGTTTAATTTTTTTTTATTCTGCTAATTTTGTAAGTTTTTAAATTATCAATTTAAATTCACTGAAATTGAAAATATGAAAGTTATCTCAAGAATTGAATTCAATGATGAATTTCAAGCCATCTTCTGCACATATACAATGTTACTGTTCCGTCGAGGTCGTTCAATGAACGTACATGAAAAAAAGGGATAAATAATAACGCCACCGATCTTGCAAGCAGTTGTTTCAAACACTTGGTTCCTAGCACAACGAAAAATATATTGCAAATAATGTTAATATTTTCAGAATATATTTTTTCTATAAAAATATATTCTTAATATATTCATGACGTCGATATATTCATAATATATTTTTAATATATGGAAAAAATGCTCCAAATTCACCTTTTTGGTATTACATCAGATAAATAAAATTAAATTATTTAAAAATTCTTTTCTTATAATTTATATATCACATTTTTTTTTGCAATTTAATTTATATTTTTTATAAATTATAATCAAATACTAAATAAAATATATTTATATATTTATTCTATATTCAAAATATATTAAGAATCTATTAAGAATTTATAAGAATATATTAAAAATATATTAAGAATATATTGAAAATATATTTGCAATATATTTTAACTTTTGCTACAGATATTTGACTTCCATTCACCTATCAAAAAATGCAATCACTTTTTCCTCAATATTTCTTATGTCAAACCCCTTGAATTGTAATTTAACACATTTATGTCTAAAAAGGAAGTTCCAAAAAAATGGGTTGATTGATGTTGGCTAATTGATACAGCAATTGACGGCTCCAATTGCTATCAATTATTTCCATATAAATAATAGTCTTCATTTAATTACGTGGCAATTGATAGAAAATGAGCGAAAGTAAAAGTTTAGTGGATAAAAAGCGCGACTGAATCGTGACTGAATGAAAGATCGGTTGAACGTGTTTGTCTTTTGCTTTGATCTGACGAACATTTTAAGATCGCGTTGAAAATATAATTAGCAATAATATATGATTTGATTGCAGGTTGAAAACGAGTGTGGCGAGATCCCCACGGTTCTAGTTCAAAACAAGATGGACTTAATTGATCAGTGCGTGATTGATCCGTGAGTACCGTTTTGGACGTCTCATTTCCGATTTACAATGTGCATTTAATTGAATTTCATGTTTTCTATTTTTTGATTTAATTAAAGACTTTTTTTATTCATGAAAGGTAATCTTCATGGATCAATATTGAAAGCCACTTAATTGACACTGTTGATAATGACTGCAATCATTATGTTAATGTTGAGAAAAATAGTCGAGAAAACCGTTTGATCTTATGTGACTTGTTAATATGCATTTATTAATATGCAAGTGTCGCGGATGTGACAGTTAAATGTAATTAATTTAATCGATTCGAGATTATTGCATTGGCGCAGTCTTATGAAATTGATGTAACGAGATATAAACTTTTTTTTTCAAACTGATTAGTAATTGATATACAGGGTTGTTGCGCTTTATGTATTTTTGTAATTTCCTGCATTTTTCAGGTTTTGCAGACTCAAATATGATTTTTGCAGGAACGTTAAATTTTGTTAAACTAACAAAAATAATTGTAATTCAATAAAATTATGTATATTTGGAAAAAAACTAATTAAGCGTATATAACAAATTGTTATAAAAGTAATTTGTGTTTTTGAAATACCACAGATCAGATTATATAATTTTTAATGTAGATATCACATGCGACACAGAGTCAAGTACCTTTCAGGACCACAGATTTGAAGCGTATCGTGCTGCTTCTAAACAAATTTGAAAGAAAGTTAATATAGTTTCAAAATAGTTCAATATATTACAAATTCAAAAAACAAATCATATAAGTTCCTTACAGTGGCCCTATTTGCAGAATACTTATATCGGCCAACAGCATGCTTAGCAATCTTGTTTGCAGCAGTGGCTCCATCTCAGTATTCACCATACAGTAACCTTTAAATCATATGAAAAGTAATAATTAAAGTAATTATAATTATTTGACGAATATTTGTATTAATATATAACTTTATAAAATACATTTTTAAATTATTAATGTATACATTACCACAAGATTTAAATTATACACATTTGTTGTTCTATTTAGCTATACAGGAACACAACAAAACACTGTCACTGTTTAAGAATACACTCGACTTCCTAATAATGCAACAATTCGGGACCGGAAACAATCTTTTATTGCTACCATACCAATCAACAGTTTAATTTGATCACTTTCAGTAATGCCAACATAAGAAAACTTAAATTGAGGTTATGCTTTTATTATAAACTACGTTATCTTTGAGTGTTTATGTTTTAGTATATAGAATGACATACAAAACAGTTTAAAAAGGATTAAAAAAGTTAAAAATTAAATATTATTATTATCTGCAAAAAATAATAATTTGAAATCCATTATTTTGAATTTCGCGCCAAAATTATCTACACTTCATCCGTTGCATTATCGGAAGTTCCGATAATAACAAAATCTGTTCCGATTCGGAACAGATTTTGTTGCAATATTAGATCGGTTGCAATATTAGATGTTGCAATAAGAGGAAGTCGAATGTACTTAATTACACGATACTTTAACGTACTCGAAAAAAATAATTGTTATACATTTTATATTTTATACGTCACGGAAGGACCTTCATGGTCTAAAGTCGTTGCGAAACTAAACATTTTGATAAAGAGCTTGGGTATATAATTTGTTATTTCTATCGGTTTCTTGAACTATATTGGAAAGGCATAAAAAAATTTCCAACTGACCATGTGTTCTTATTTTGGGAAAAAAATATTTTTAATCGAAAATATTGAACTCTAAGCAAAAATTTAAATTGAACATGTGTTCTTATTTAGAAACTATTTCAACAAATCAGAAACAATAGAAAAACTTAAAACAATTGAAACTCATATTTTGTTCATAAATAATTGTTGTATTATTTTTAGTATAAGGATGGGTGCCATATTTTTTCACGAAAACCATTTTACGAAAACACATTTTTACGAACACAAACTTACGAAAATCCCTAGTAACGAATATTTATAAAAACGAAAAATGAAATTACGAAAAATATGTTTACGAAACATAATAAAATAGAATATATAGTTTCACGAAAATTTGAATTTTGGAAAATTAAATTTTTCGAATGATATAAATTATCGAAAATATAATGTAGCGAAAGTTTTGTTTAACTAAGAAATAAATGTACGAAAAAATAATTGTGCGAAAAATTAATGTAACGAAAAAATTATTTCACGAAAGAAAAATGTAACAAAAAAATTAACTTAATTCTCTTTAACTTATTTTTTAATTAAAATTATTTTTCGATCACTTTTTTCGGAAAATTACTTTTTTGTATATATTGTATATATATTTGTATATATTCTATTTTATTATGTTTCGTAAACATATTTTTCGTAATTTCATTTTTCGTTTCTATAAATATTCGTTACTAAGGATTTTCGTAAGTTTGTGTTCGTAAATTCTCCCGTTCGTAAAAACGTGTTTTCGTAAAATGGTGTTTTCGTGAAAAAATATGGCACCCGTTATACTTATATATGATGTATATATGATGATATGATTTATATATGATGTCAATTTTTTAGCGACGAAGCGGAACGACTTAGTCGAGCTTTGGGATGCAAATTGCTGAGGACGTCTGTGAAGGAAGACATTGGAGTAATGAGCGTCTTCAGGCATTTAGCAGCTCGTTGTTTGCATGAGATTCGACGCTATGAGGACGAAGATGATTTTAGGCTTTATTCCACTGAAACTAGATCTCCTTCTGTAATAAGTGCGTTGTTTCCTAAAATGATTAATACTTAAAATATTTAAAAATTAGGTCAAATTGCAGAATAATTAATGCAATTTTTTTATACAAATCTAACTAAACTAAAAAATGTTGAAAATGTATTATTAATTATTTTTATTTATTTAAATTGCAAAATTTCTGCAAAATTGTTTAAAGCATACAAAATGCGAAAAAATGTATACAAATTATTAAAATTTCTTCCGACGAAATATTGCATTTTCAGTAAAATTTAATCTGAAATCAAGAACATACTTAAATTAGTCATACTTTTTTTAATTTTAATATTAAAAAATTGAGCCTTTAATTTAATTATTTATTCGAGTAAAACTATTTTATCAGTTAAAAGAAATTGCATGCAACCAAACAAAAAAGTTTGCCAAAATGTTAAATTATTTTGCCAGTCATATTCAATTACTTTGAGGGAGTATTTAAAATAAATCAGTCTCACGTTCAGATCTAAACTTTGTTGCTTAAGCGAGTTAATTTGAACGGTGATATTTTAATAAAAAAGTTACATACAAAAGCAGAATGTGTAAATAATGTAAAGTTGTCACGTTTTATCGCATAGTGACCAGTGCACGTATTTTGTAAAAGATCAATATTTCCTATGAATATGCGGCTATGGTCACGCGAACGGTACTTGAATATCTGATCTTATTTTACGTCTCTGACTATAAGTACATCTTTTAACTTAGCATTTGGAACATCAAGATTACTATTTTCAGACTCATTTTATTTTCATGTAACAGTAAACTATCATTAATTTGCAAGTTCAAACTATATTAAATTTTTATTTTAATTATTCTGTATATTATTATAATAAATTATATTTATATTGTATTACCTTTTCCTTAAGACATATGAAAAAAAATTTTTTTAATATTAAAATTAAATATATTTTATTTTTAGGTGCTTTCAGTCCAAATGGTTCTTCTTTGGGACACAATACTGGCAATGGAACAATAGTGCTTCGACCAAACGGACGAATCAAAACTCTGCGAAAGAAGAATTTTGTGAAAAATGCGTGTAGATTGTTATAGTGAAATGATTTAAATTGAACATTTCAAACATTTATTTTGCTTAAGTGAACATATCAGTACTTATAAACTTGTAAATATGTATTTATCTATCAGACATCATATTTTTAATGGACAAATGCATTTTTGTAAAACTGTTGTACTTTGTAATTTAACAAAAAAAAAAAAAAAAAAAAAAAACATATTTACAAAGTATCACAATTCAGGTTTGACAATGTCGACTATAAAAGTCAATGCAAATTGTAATTTATGGATGAAAGTAATTGTAATGTAAAACATTTAATTTCGTTAAATGTTTATTTTTTATTCTGATATTTAATGTAATAAATTGTAAGCTTTAAGTTACGCTCAATCTTCGATAAAGTCGACTATTTAATAATTTTTTGTACTTTTATTGAATTATTTATACATCAAAATTGGGCAAAATTAAATTAATAATGAATTAAAAAATAATAAAATGAATATTAATTTTGGAAAAGAAAAAAATGAAAAATTATTTAATTAATCATATTTCTTTATTTAATTTAATCATTTTTGCTCAATTCTGATTAATATGTATAATTATAATTTAAGTTGATGCATGTGTGAGTTCGAATTGAGTATTTATGAGTCTGATGATAAAGAGTGACAAATTAAATTATAGTTTTTTAAATTGAGTGTTGTTTAAATACGCTATTGAATGAAAAATTTTTTATGTGTAAAAACTGTTTATTTGGATGCATTTTTCATTATTTGAATTTATCATAGAACATAAGTCAAACCAAATATGAAAGGTGCATAATATAAATTAATTTTTTATATAAATCACGCAAAATCACTCTAGCAAAACGAAACATATTTTGCAAATATATTAAAAATATATTCGCTTATATATTTTACGCTTTGCTAGAACAGTTGTATATATTACTTATAAATAATCAATGAGTTGAAAATTATTTAATATTTTGGAATATGTATACTTGTGAATTTAAATATAGTATGTTGAAAATAATTATATAAACTTTTGTGTATTGTGATTTGTATTTTTAATACAAAATACGTTTTTGACGAAATTATAAATTGTATTATCAATTTATAATATTATAACATTTTCTGGTTTTATTGCAAAAAAAGTTCTAAAATTTTCGAAAATTAAAAAAGTCCAATTGCAGGGTGTCCAGCGAGATTGGAAAATAAAATTCTTGAATTTCCGGTAAAACATATTTTTTTTTAATTAAAACTTTTTATTTTCTAAATTAACAAATTTTCTATGTTGCTTTTAATTGTGTTTATTTTTTCGCACAGATTCTATTGTACTATTATATTAACTATTTTAATTTTGTTATAAAAATGCTTAATTCTTAATATTACTAAATACTGTTTAAAACATTTTTCTATAAAATTTTCAGTTTTGTTTACAAAATTAAAAAATTAAATAACATAAAAATTGAATTAAACCAATTCCCGGTTATTTTTTTTAATTTCCCGATATGACCAACACCCTGTATTAGTATGCAAAATTTGTAATTAAATATTAAAATTAAGAAATATTGATTTTTCCTTCAAATAAAAAAGTTTATTTGTGTTGGTTTAAATGTTATAAACAATTAGAAAATTCTAAATAAAAAGAAAATGTATAATCAAATAACGTAGTCTCGAATTGTTGTATAATTTATTTGCTTTAAATGTTCGATTTCGAGTATAACATTCAGTCATTAAAAGCTATTTTGATATTCGATTTATTTACATTATTAGTTTATACACAAATGATGCATACAATGGAATTATACAACTATAATAATATATGTATATCGCAGTTTATGAATATTCACAAATATTAGCTTGTTTTTTCTCATATATCCATCTGTAACTTTATTTTTTTTTGTCAAAATAATCTCTTTTGTACTAAATATAACGGTATCGAAATATCTGCCTTTATCTGAATATACAAAATTTTTTTTATTATTACTGTTATACTTTTACTTATTTTTTTTTGTACATTTCTATTATTAATGTAAATTGAAATTAATAGTAAGTGCAATTTAAATATTACGTAGTAAATAACATGAATACTTCAAGTGTTCTTATATTTATTTTTCAAGTATAACATTTTTTTCACATTTATATTTTTTTTACAAAGTATTATGTTTCAAAAATGTAAAAGAAAGAGTCTACATTTTTACTTAATTCAAAATTAAAAGGAAGATACTTTTTATCTTTTTTATTACAATTAATGTTTCGTGAAACGTAAGAAAACAAAAAATCTGTATAATTATTATAATAAATACATGTATTTCAAAAAATTAATTTAAACTCGTAAAACTGACTTAAAATTAAAAAAATGTTTCATTAATACATCTTTATTTGTTTTAACTTTACAACGTATATATAAAACTCATTGTAAAATGCAAGATTGCATGAAATGTACAATAAAGATTTGTTAAACAAATAATTATTTCAAAACTCTAACTATTTGAATTCATCGATTGCTTTTTTTTTATTCAGACTTTACACGGGAATATAAGTTAGAGTGCTTAAAAAAATGAGTTCCGTTGCAAATGTTTATTATAATATATGAATTGGCTTCTGCGTATATGCTTTAATACAAGTACTTAGATAGACTAATTTGCAGGACAATCGAAATATCAATCAAGAAGGAATGCATTTAAACGTTTCGTCAAACAATGACTGGCATTGATGTTTCATTGAAACTCGATTGTGTGAACTTTGTCGATATAATCTAAAAGGCCTTGCAGTCGCTTTTTCACGCGCTTTTGATCATCTAAAGTACAACCTAAGATAGCCGATTCGAATATTTTGTCACAATGTTCGATTCCTTGGGACGAACATGCGTTCATAAATGCAGCACATCTTGATCTGGTGCCACTTGGATCGTTTCGTAGTCCAAAAACGAGACTATCGATTAAGCCATTCACCTAAAAAAAATTTTTTTGTTAATAAAAAAGACAATTTTTTTTATTTTATTTTTGAATTTATTGCAATAAATGCATTAATTTAATGTAATATGTTGGAAATAAGTAAAAATTATTGATAAATTTGCAAAATAGTAAATAAAATATTATATACCTGATGCAGAGCTTCTTGTTGAATCTCATCGCGTTGAACTTTAACGAGAACATCAACAGTTAAACAACGCATTGACAACCTTTCAGCGTATCGTAAAACGTCATCTTTATCAGCTGAAATACAAAATTGCATTCAATTAGTGAAAGTAATATTCTAATAAGCTAAATTTTTGGTTTATTTTATTATTTATTTAAACACAAAAAAATCGAAATATGAATTTTTTTTAATTTCAAATTTATTTATCTTAAATATCAAAATATCATTTTTCAATTTTTGAAGTTATTTCTGGGTTGAGATAAAGAAGAGTTAAATCAATTTTTTTAGTGTCTTAAGTAACTTAATTGCTAAACGACTAAAAATATACAACCTTGATAAAGCCTTCTTCATTCATTAACATAGTAATAAGATTTTTGGCAAAGTGTAGATAATGCTTCAAGTAAGCTCTAATAAAAGAAAAGTACAATGATTCAACAAAATTAACCCAAAAAACAAATATTTTGTATTCCAAATGATATATAAACTGAATAATTCCCAACTATATTATAGTAGGCCTATCATAAAAACTTTTTTCAGGATTTTTTTTTTTTTTTTTGAAAAAATATGTGTTTTAATTGAAGTATTTTTATATCAATTCTTAAAATGTCTGCAATTTGTGCAGATTAGTTATTGATATATAAATTGATACTTTAATACTTTTTATTATATATTTTAATATATAACAAAGTTAAATATTAAATTATATTATTTTAATTATAATATATTTATATTATATTCATTTTAATTATATATTATATATCAAATACTTTTTAATAAATATATTACTTTCCATTCTTAAGATTTTGATTAAAAAACTAGTATGAGATTATATAGAACACTTTCCAATGATGTATCAGAATAATTATTAAATTAAAATAAAAAAAGGGTACACATATATTTTAAAAACATTTTAATTAGATGATTAAAAATACATACAAAAACGTAAATTTTAGCAAAGAAATTGTGAATTACAATTTTTAGTACATTTTACTTAAAAAAGAGTCTAAAATACTTAAAAAATATTAAAACCCCATATATAATAACATATCTACCCATGCATTAATCTAAGTATTCCCATATACACTTATATAAACAAATATTCAACTTTATTGATAAATAAAATGCGAAAATTCTGCGACGTTTACCATCGTCGTGCAAATTTAATTACTAATCAATAAAATTTCTGTTTAAAACCCCTTTTAAACTGAAAAAAAGTAAGCTGCAAGCAAATTAAAACCTTTCATTGATTATACCAAATCAATTTTAATTGCAAATAAAAATAAAAACAAAATAAAAATAATTCTAAAAAATACTGAAAACAAGATGGATCATTTGTTTACTCAAACGCGTCGTTTAAAAGTGCATTTAAATGTTATCAAGCATTACATAAACATTGGTTTTACAATTACGATAAAAAGGCCGCCAAATTACTCGATCATTCTAGATTTTGCGTTGGCGAGTGAGCACTTTGCTATGTAAGTAAAAAAGAAAAAAAAAAGAAAAAAAGAAACGTATACTTACGTTGTTCCAATGTAACGAGCATCTCATTGTTGCAAAGTGTATCAAGTTTGGTCAAAAGTATGTCCTTTTCTTCCTCGAGTCTTGCTGCATCCCTTCGCAAACGTTCCACCTGCACTTCCAAGTGATCCAGCAGACTTACTAACTTATCCTTCGGCTTTGCATCGCATTCCGCACTTTCAATAACAAGCGGTATTTCGTTGTCCATGTTTGATTATTGCGAATTAAATGAAGAATGCAATTCTTCCAAATAGTCAAGTGAAGATGCAATTTAACCGTCAAATTGTGTGCGATAAAAAATACGTCTTAATACGTGAGAAACGAAGCACCGACGGGTTTATCGTTTCGCACGTAGGTTAAATGTACATTCACTCTTGGGAAACAAAAACACGTCTATGTTGTGCGCAAGTCAACTATATTTGAAAATCCCATTTCATTGGCGGTCGGTAATGTTCATCAAATCGCAGATGGCGCTGTGTTCTAAGTGGCGAGTGTACGCCAAAATCCGTATGAGTCAAAATCCGCATGCGCTCTGTGATTGGCCAATGCTTTTTGGAACACGTTAACCGAAGAAGCGAGAAGGAAGAATATTGAAGTCATCGACATATAGAATGGACTGAGTGCTCTATACTAAATCGGCGGACGGTACTTGAAAAGAGTAAATGATACAATGGTGGGCAATCTATCTTTGTTTTGCTGGAATTTGATTGGTTGTTTCAAATCTCGTAGTGATGTATCAATAAAATGTGTTGCCCGAGATTTCAAAATGGTGCAGTGTTGTTTTATTTGTAAAATTTCAATTGACAATTGCGAGGAAAATGTTAAATTTTATCGGTAAGTAATTAATTTTAATCCAGGAAGCTATTCACAAAAATGCTTAAACTGATTTTTAATTAAAATACGATTGCATTTGCAATAAGATAGATAAAAAAATTTAGGAAGTTTAAGGAAAACTTTAAAAAGAATAATTTTATTAATAAGATTCCAGATAATTTAATTAATAAAAACAAGCGACATAATTTTTAGTAAATCATTTAAATTTGACATAATAATGCATAAAAAAAGGTTAAGTGTGATTGTTTATTTTCATAACAGTTACAATAATAAATTTGTTAATTTACCTTATATTAAACAATTTGACAACAAAATTATAATTATACAAATATTAATAAAATATAAAAATATAAAAACATGAAACAGGGCTCCCAAGAACGTTAATACGATACTGAAATTGAACAAAGATAGCTTGCCCACCACTGTCGCGCCCTCTCTTTTTAATTGCCGACCGATGATTTTGTATAGAACACTCAGTCCATTCTATATGTCGATGATTGAAGTTGACAGATTCTAAATGAAAAATTGAAAACAATATTTTTTTATTAAAAAAATACTTGTTATAAGAAAAAATAAATTAATTATTATTAATAAATTAAGAAAATGAAATAAAAAATATATAAACAAAAAAAATGTTTGAAATATAAATTAAAAATTACTCTGTTGA
>JABFPJ010005474.1:0-12155 GCA_022817425.1 Gryon sp. ZL-2020
TGGTTTATTGTGGTATACATTTAATGGCCCATAATAACTCAAATAAGGGCCTTACTTTAGCCTTTAAAGGTGAATTTAAGGGACAGCGTTACACGCCCTACAAAAGCCCAATTAGCTATCATAAAGAGGCCTATAATTGGCATATATATGATTTCCTATTAAGGGTAAGCCCTTACTTGCCTTTATTCTGCTTATTCAGGTATTTACAAAAAAATCAAATTATTCAGGCTTATTCAGGCTTACCTTATTAAGGCCAAACTTTTTTTTAGAGTTGGCCATATTAATTTGTTACTAGGGTTGTTTATATAAAATAATATTATCATTACCTGAAGATGATTTAGAATAAATAGCATTTTTTAAATGATTATTCATATTAATTTCATATTAAAAAAAATAAAATTAATTTATTTTAATGAGTTAATGTTGAATAAAATATTTCAATAATTTGCATCGAATGATATGTACGAAATTATGTTGATATATTTGAATAGCTTTAATGTGAAAGGTGCATATTTTAAATGACAAATATGAATATATCATTTAGGAGTCGCAAACATTTGTTCCTGCAAATAGTTAATTCAGCGCGATGAGAATTGCAATGTGTTATAGAAGAAGCGCGTTTTATGTATAAAGTAATAATTCGTGGAGTTGCCCGAACCGATGGTTGGCGAAGAGTAAAGGACAGAGGGAGGATAACACGAGGGGCATGCATAAACGAGTGGATTTCCATTGCGTTTTAATCCCCTCTTGGGATTCTAAACGGTGATACCGAGGCAACTCTTGTCGCTTGGGGTGAGAATATTGCATTCCTTGATCGTCATGACGATAACAGCTACTGCTTTCAAGCCCTTGACCTTTATTTACACTTCATTTATTTTTTTCAATAATTTTGCTATGCAAACCAACAATGATTTTGCTTGTTTATCGAATTATTCTACACTCAAAGAAATTTTCTTGTAATATTTAATATTATGGTGGTTATATTTTACGATACTATATTGCACCATTGGGATATACTTGAAGTGTTGTTAGTTTTAATCTACGATATTGTAATTTTTGATTATACATATAAATTTTAAAAAATGTTTTCAGTCGTGCGCAGCGGAGAAAGTTGGAACTAACAGCGCTCTCGTACCGAAAGCTTCGCTTTCGGTACTCGATGCGTGTTTGTTCCAACTTTCGCTCCGACAAGACTGAAAACCGTCGTATCGGCCTCGGGGGCAGTGGCGCCCTCGGACGTAATATACTATTTTTCGTTACTCAGCCATGAAAAACGCACTTTTCACTCCTAGGAGGAAATCGAAAAGTGCTTTTTTTCCTTCCCGCGTAACGAAAAATATAGTTAATACCATGGGAGACAAACAGAAATCCCTTCCTCGTGCGATTACAAACCTCGCCTACGGCTCGGATTGTAAACTTCGCACGAGGAAGCGAATTTCTGTTTTTGTCTCCCTTGATATGAAATATACTATAATACTTATTATTATTGTTTTATTATTTTTATTTAATTGTGAAAATTAGTCATTTTTCATTTATTTGTGTCATTTTATGACACAAATAATTTCTATTGAATTTAAGAGTAATTAAATGTACAAAGTTTTTTAGAATTTGATAGGAATTGAACCCGCCGTCCTTGCAATTACGAAGTCACGCGCGTAGCCACTGATCCACTGAAACATAAACAGTAGCTAACGTCGTATTGGAGATATGACTCCTACTCATGTATTATGTTTTGATAAATTTTACTATACTGTTTTGTAATAATTTTACTAACATAAAATAAAAATAAATAGACATTCTATAGAAATTCCTAAACAGTCTAAATATATTTATCAAATTAACACGTATATCCCAGCATTACAATACTTTCTTGTAAATTTAATAATAACATTTCTTTTAGTGTATCATTATAAAATTGAGTTCATTGAAATTTAACGATTAGATATTTTTAATTAATTTGTTTAATCAATTTAAAGTTTGCATATGCAAAATAATGCTATATTGGTTATAAGAATGCCATAAGGTTGTTTTAAGGATGTCATAGGGATGTAATAGGTATGTAATAGGAAAGTAATAGTTATGTCATAAGGATGTATTAGGGGTGTTATAGGGATATCATATCATATGAATCTAAATATTTTTTACAATGAACACCCGGACAAAGTTAGGAATTCAGTTAGTGTATTTATAAGTGTTAAAATGATTTTATATAACAAACATACTACTATATTTACTTCCCTCTTTTAATACAATATTTTATTGTATTTTAACCGTTAAAAATTTTTTGGATATTCGTATAATACCAAATAAGTTTTAAGATAACCAAACGATACGGTTGAGTTTTTCAAAACGTTTGTTTTGACATTGTCAATCTCTTTTAGGTTAGGTTTATAGTCGTTTCGTTTATGTTGCTATTCTATTTCATGAAGTATAGCAAAATAAGTAACTGTCCTTTATACTAACAAAATATATATACGCAATATAGAAAAATGTGCAATTTGATTATTGAAATCTGATTTCAATTTCATTAAAAGAAATTTGCATTTAAATTTTATTATTCATTTTAATTTATTAATCTTTTTACTCTACTTACTACTCTTCGGCATACCCTGTTTCAAGATTGGACCAAAGTTGGCCTTTTACGTAGGATTTTTGTAGCTTACCTACAACAATCATATCTAGTTGAGTATTCCCAATAAGGACCTAAGGTCTTCCTGGTTTTGGATACATGATGTAATACAATGTTGGCCTAACTAAGTCTTCTTAGGCACACCTAGGGTTTAGTCAACATACTCATATAGGGCCTCAATATGGCCCTGGTTAGGTCCTACATTAGCCCTACTTTCCAACCTTTTAAACATATTATGCAACATTGTGCCTACATTGGCCCAGTTCAGGCTTACCCATAACTAGGTGAATCTAGATTCTTTTGAATTTTTTAAATGAATGACTGTTTTCCAGTATACATAATTAAACATATATGTCTATAAACTAGTCAAATTTATTAATTTGTAAAATTAATCTTTAAATTGTATTTTCTGTAAAAAATTTAATTTGACGTAAAATTTCATGTCAAACTATTAGTTTCTGCTCATACAAAAATGTCATTTTAAAATTAGAGAAATAACATAAGCTTTAAATAGTTTCTTAATTATTTAATGTTGTAATGTAAAAATGTAAATTTTGGTTTAAATATTATATAAATGAGAAGTAACATTTTCCTTTAACATAAAAATTATAGAAAATAAACTAATGTTGCACAAAAACATTAATAAATTACACATTTTAGGAAATAATTCATCATTTAAGGAATTCAAAAATTGGATTGAAATTGAGCAACTCTTGAGAAACAGATTTATGGATTTATTGGGTAATATCTGTTTACAGGGTACATAAATGAATATTGCTTATTAACGAGGTTCACTAGAGTGGTTTATAACGTATCTAACCTAAATAATAACTTGATAGTTCAAATGTAAATTTTCAAGTGGCTTATTTGAATTGAGCGCGCTCCACTGACCAATAATAATATTACACAAAGATTAAGCATTAGACAAAAAGCAAATTTTAGTTATTAATTAATCTTTCTTTATTTTTGTAAGAACCATACCGTAACTATTTTGAAAACACTCACGCATTATTTTGTAATTACAATTAATATACTAATAAAGCTAATTAATATGCTAATCCTTAAATTAATTTTGTTATTATTTTTCAAAGGATGAGTTAATTTTCTTAATGTGATTCATTTATTCATAACTCAATTCAACAAATTATTAAAAATACTTGTACAACGTTTCTTAATTTCCATTATCTTCAAAGAATTTTAGATAATTTCTTACATTCTAAAAATAACAATATTAAATTATATAGAACAAGTCTTTACAAATTACATTATCTTTAATTATAACTAATATATATATATATTTTTAATTATAATTAGAATAATATTTCATGAATGAAACATAAATAACCTCATTCAAACTTAATAACATTTTTTACTATAAAAAGTCAAGAAAAAATTAAAACCATAATTTAAAAAATTATGAAAGTTTAGAAGAATATTGATTTCAAAAACCCATTTCAAATTTCCATTCAGCCACGTTCGATTATGAATATAATTTGATTAATATTAAATAACTGAATGTGATTTAGTTTATTTCATCATACCACAGTTTTGTCTCAATTCAAAAGGCATTTGTCAGCATAATAAATGTACATATAATTGTTTTTCTCAACTCAAAAAAGACAAGGATAAATTTTGGATGAAAGAGGAGAAAGCATAGGTGCTTAACAGAGATAGCATTAAAGAGACATTAATTTTAACAGGAGGGTTAAATAATAGAAAGGGGCACACGGATAGAAAGCAAAGTGAAAAGCTGGTGAGGATACTTGCGCGTGCCTTCGTGTATTGGATGAGTTCATATGCGTGGTGACAATACAAACCGAAACAAACACTTAGTGGCACGTGATGGGCACGTGCCTGCTGGGACATATTACATTCCAAATGCATACACTCGACAAGCAATTCAAGGGTTCTACGCGCATGAGAAATCATGAGAAAAAGAGACGACAAATAATGAGCATGATCATCGCAGCGATAGTCACTGCTAATAACGCGGATAACCGATCTTAAAATGCATTTTTGTCAACGTCTTCATTTTCTTTGCTTTCGCTTGAAAAAACACACTCTTCAATATATATCCTTTTAACACTTTGCTCTTCAAATTTGAATATGGGAAATTTGCAATTATTTATTCAGTGATCTTTTTACTTCAAAATTTTACTTGAAAATTAGCTTTTTTAAGTTAATTTTAAATAAATATTCTTTTCGAAAAAGTTACTTTTTTCAAAATAATCGCTTTTAATCAATTAAAAATAATTACTTTTTCATAAAACAAAAAATTTACTTTTTAAAATGTAAATAATTTTGAACTTTTAAAAAATTGAAAATTCTTAAATATCATAAATATTTCGTACATTTTTTATTCATCAAAAATGAAAAAATGATCATTTTTTATATAAAGTAGTATACTTTATTATAAAAAAATTTACTTGTTAAGATGTAAATAAATTTCTTAACTTTTGAAAAATTGAAAATTCTTACATTTCATAAATCGTCTGATGGAAAATTCACCGACAAATATATAATTAAATATTACTAGATTTTATTTAATTATTACTATGTACTTCAGTAAAATTTACAAATATTTTGTACAAATAAAACAGCACTTTGTAATATTTAATACAAACCTTGCAGTTTTTGATTTCAATTAATTTTCTATCACAAGATTGGTAGGGAACATTACTATTTGTTATGTCATTTTTTCCGTATATTTTTTTACTTTTTTTAATTAAAAATGACTATTTAGTAAGAAAAAAATGTACACTTTTCGAACAGTGAACATTTTTATTTTTTTTAACAACCTTTTTCGAATAAATTAAACATTAAACATCACAGTGAACAACACGGCGGACTAATGCCCGTGGAAAATAGGTTCAAATCTTGGAGTAATGGGTTTATAATTATAATAATACATTTCAAAATAGAAAAACGATAATTGTACATAAATAATTCATTGTTTTAATCAAAATATTAATAATTATAAACTTTATCAGAAATTATAAATTTGTTTGAAAAACTCCTTAAGCAAATTATAATTTTTGAAACAAATAAATTTTGCACCCTACAAAAGCAAATGTTCAATTGTTTAAATGTATAAAATAATGCATTTTATATGCTGGATGATTTAAGTTACTTTATACTACTTAATTGCATTGAATATGAATAATTAATTAAATGATATTTTTAGTTTAATTTTCTAATTCATTTGAAAGTGATGAAATGCCTAAAGAAATATTACATTTATATCGTGAAAATATTGTTGTTAATGATTGCTATTTCAAGTGCAATAAGATGCAAAAATCAAAATATGTGCTGACTTCTTATCTTTGATATCACTTAAATAGCTCTTGAGTCTATTTGGAAAATGATTCATGAAAACAATATACGATTCGAATTATTAATTGTAAAAATTGTATTTATTGTAGATATTACAACTATATGTAATTTTAATTATAATTTATTATTGTTTTGTTTTTCGTAAAAAATACTCTTTAATTAAATTATTATAATATTAAAAAATGTTTTTAAAAATTACATTTCAAATTCCAATGTTTTCATATCCACATTTTTTTAACATTTTATAAAATCTAATAATATAACAAACAATTTAAAAACTTATACGTTTTCATTTGTTAAATTTTTCCAAAGAAAATTATTGTCCAAACTAAATGAATTATATAATAAACGAACTTTGTTTGACTTGTTAAGTCGAAACTTTTCCTTTAATGATGAAAATATATATCTAAATTGCATAAACAAATAACGATTAAGTTATCATTCGCTAAACTTACAACATTTGCGCTATAACATAACAATATGATTGCACGAGATAAGTAAGTTTTATTTACAATTATGATACGAGTTATGCTTTGCACGAGGAATAGTTTAGATTTTTCTTATCTTAACCTACTCGCTTGCGTATCTAAATGAATGTACCAAGCCATACATCTACAGTCAATGCCAAGGCAGATTACCGCGCCTGATAGTTACATTGTTATATTTTATAATGCGTATCTAAATATTAAAATAAAATTGCAATAAAAATAAAAAAAACAATATAAAAACAATACAAATTTAATAAGTCAATATAATTGTAAACAATGTAAATAACAGTTTGAAAAATGCCCTGATGATGCTTAATTTGATTTGTACATTCAATAAATACATGCATTTTTTATTGAAATAATTTGCAGTTATACTTGTTTGTTGCAAAATTAAAAGTGCGTCATTTTTATTCTCTTTTTATTCATGTTTTTTAGCAATTTTGCATGATATTACATATAATACAATCATTAATGTGTAACTTTTGCTTGCCACTTGAAAATGAATTACAACATAGATATATGTTTTAAATGGTGGTTTATTTCAGTGAAATATTCATCAAGTGTTGCACCAATGAATGCAGATTGCAGATGAGAGGAAAAGCTTCCAAAGTTTGAGAGAGTGCAATGCGATGAAAAAAAAATTGAAGAAGAGGCGATAACGAGGTCGGTCGTTGTATATGAGAATGAATAAAAGGCGAGAAATAACATGGCGCCGACTGTAAAGAGTTCTGCGCCAATCAAAAAATCAATGATACTATACAGAAGGAGCAGTGCAAATGATAATACATTACAAAAGAAAGCTTGCATTTGCAACTAATCGTCTTCCCATTATGTTAATTATATCAAAATATTTAATTGTTTAACTAGTATACATTAGGTAAATGTTTTTTAATCATAGAAGATTTATTACTTTTACTCTTAAATTTGACAAAGTGTAAATTCAGTGTTTTTGAGGTGTATATTCACTTTTTTCAATGTTATAGTTCGTGTTCTTTTTAAAATATGTTTATTTTTTCAATGAGTGGAGTGGAATTACTTATTGACAAAGATAAACATTAACGCACAAGACTACTGACAAAAATCGTTTTTTGTAACTTATTTAATAAAATTGTTAATTTTTTTTTGTTTTCTAGTTTTTTTAGTTTTGTTATTTTTTTTCAGGCTATTTAGTATATTGAATTCTTTTAAATTTTAATAAACTAACAGAACTAACTAAACTAAAAACACTATAAAAACTAATAAAACTAGTAAGACTAACAACATTAAGTAAACTAACAAAAAAAGCTATCGAAACATATCAAAAACTTAACAACCCGTAAAAATTGTTGAAACACTTATTAAAAAGTTAAAGCATCAAGTATTAGAAATTTTGTGACAAGGTGAAAAGTCATGAAAAAAAGAAATTTAATATAAAAATTCTAACTAAAAAATTAATTAAAAACACAAAATCTTATAAATAAAATAAACATTTATTAAAAAATATAAAATTCTTTGACAAAGTTCAACATACACGAAAGGAACGACATTTCATGAATAATATGAAATTTCTTGAAAAAGTTGAAAATTCATTAAAAAGTCAGAAAATGAAGAAAAATTAAAATGAAAACGAAATTTCGTAAAAAGAGGAAAGTTATTTAAAAAAAGAACATTTTATGAAAAAGATAAAAATTCTTTAAAAAGGCAGAATTCATTAAAAAAAGTTTTGTAAAAAATATGAAAATTCATGACGAGAGCAACAACAGCGACGGTAACGACAATGGCAGAAGTTTGTTGAACGACGACGATGACATCGTCTTTGATAAATATAAGGAAAGAGAATAACGTATTACGCGAAGGAGAGGAAAGGAGAGGCACAAAAAAAGAGGAGGTAAAAAGTTTTAAGCAAATCGGTAAATTTCATGTTATTTTGGGTTGTCATATCTTAAGCCCCATTCTAAACAAATTGTTTTAAAACCAAAAATACACTTTTGGATTAAACAAAAATAAGAAAAAAAAGAAAGATAATATGAAATGCATATTTTCTTGTAAATGAATAAAATTTTAGTGTCTCGCTTTTACTTGGCGCGAGGCACTATACTGTCTCTTGATAGGTACAATATTTCCTCAAAAGCCCATGATTTTTCAGAGCACATTTTGCAAGAAAAAAATATTAAAGTTGTTGATTTTTGTTAGAATTCACACACGGAAATTAGGAAAGTTCTATTCTAGCACTTCTGAAAGTGGTAACTTTAAAACGCTACTGTGCACATGTTTCTGCGCATCAAACTATTCACCGAGCTATCACGTCAGCCAATCACAAAGAAGTAACACGATCTAGCACGACTGAAGTGCACTACAAGTGCTCCATTCGCAAAATCCTTTTTCCCTGCATTAGTCTTTAAGAAAAATTGAGCAAATTTAATAGTAATTTGTTTGGAAGCCGCACTGTAAAATTATTTCAAATTTTATTTAAGTATTTCTTGACAAATTGCTTTAAATATCTGCAAAATTTAAATGCATTGACATTTCTTTGAAATTATCTATGCTTTTTAAATAGAAACTCCTCTATACCATTCTTACAACAGAGCTAATTGTGACTACTTTGACGTAAAAAAATCAGTCACTTGTTAAAGAAAAATATTTAAATAAATAATAAATAATATAATATTTTCCATATACGCACCATCTATTGGCAATATATTAGCACTATTGAAAAGTAATCCATATATTGTTTACATACGGACAATATATGGTGAATATATAATTTTTTAAATATATTATATTATTATTATATATTTTATATATAAACAAATATATGCTCCATTTTAGTAGAGTTATTCGAAAAAGAGTTAAAGAAAATTGTATTGGTTTTTATTTAAACGATTAAAAAATAAGATCAAACATGAAAAATAAGTTTAGCCAGAACAAATTAAAAATATGTATTTGAGAATCATAAATGCTGTCATCTATATGTTCAGAGAAGACGTTCTTGAGACTTCGGTCATGTGAAAACTTTATCCAAGAATCTAATATCAACTCAAATACACACACATTCTGCAAATTCCTTACGTTGCGAACTATCGTCTCGCCTTCTGTATACTACCAAGTTTTGCGCATATAGATATACCTATGCGTATAATCTATGTGTCGTTTCGTGTTGGAATGCATGGAAAAGAAAAACGTCAAAAACTGGTTACTTTTGGGTTTTTTATACGATGATACTTTTAAGTATATATTTTTTTATCTTTCTTCTTACAATTAAATAAAAAATTTGTGCGAATAAAAGATAAACTTTTATTTACACAGAAGAAAAAATATTTCCAAAAAAATATGCCACAATTTTTTTACACATCAAAAAAATAAATTTACAATATATATTTTCAAAAATATTGTAGTGGCAAAAGTTATATATTTTGACATATATTTGGGAGAAAAAAATTATTGCTTGAATATATGTTTACAAAGATTTTTTATTTTTAATCTTAATTTCAAATTTTGTATTTATAATTATTTTCACATTTTAATAAATAACTTAAAAATAATTTACTTTTAATCAGACAAATATTTATCGCCTCGTGGTTTTAATAACATTTAATAATGTCATTTTTCAGTCTCAATAAAATATGTTAGCGGGAGATCAACCTACAAGCAGATGTTCAAAATTAAAAAGTTTCCGTACATAAATGATAAAGAAATAGGGGTATAAATAAATATTCAAACAAATAAAAGTGAAAAAAGTCACGCTTCTACGACAATTTATAAGATTTAAGTATATTTAAATTGTAAAAGGGATGTGACTTGATGTATTAAATATACCCGTGAAATACATAGAATGTGTCTAGAAAATATTATAAAAACATTTGTATGTATCGAAAACCATTATTCAAGTATGTCAAAACTTTATTTCAAAATAATGAATTGAAATAAATTAAATTCATAAATTAATTATTAAAATACATATAAATATGTATATAAAGTTGAGTTGTTCTTGGTGTGGTGAATATAATAATACATATTATAATTTATTCTACATATAATAACTTGTTTGAAATTTAATTCTAATTTGTTTGAAATGATAAAATCGGATTCAGAAAACTATTATTTTAATTTCTACAAATCATTTTTATTTTGTGTATTATTATAATATTATTATGATGTGGATTATACATTTATCAAAATATGTAGTTTAGTCTGTTTAAATTTGATTTAAATTTGAATGCTATTTTCTGAATATGTTTGTTGTAAATTTGTTATTTAGGAAAATTATTTTTCAGTTATTGTTACCATGAATAAATGCAACATGGAAGATTTACTAATTTTATCTTAAAACATATATTTAAAAAGTTTTATTATAAATTAAAATTTTCAAATTCAATATTCAATTCATTAATAACATGTAATTAAATAATATTTAAGTCCAAGTAGCAAATTATTTATTTATAATTAGAATAAAAATGTCAAATTAATTAAAGAAAACAATTCAACAATTAAATAAAAAATATCTTTCAGAAAAAATAACAAATTTACTTCAAATAACAAAAGTTACTAAAACGAATTAAATTGCATTTTTCCTTTCTTAGGATTTCTTTTCTTTACACTTGTTATTTCTAGAATTCACTTTATTATCGTTACATTAAAAAATACCCTAAATATTATCAACAATTTCCCAAAGCATTCAATCCTGCTAAAACCATTACTAACACGATGATTCAGTCATCAGCATTCGTTTTGCTTTGATCATAAAAATCAACTGCACGCAATGACTAAAAAAGACGAGTAAAAGATAACTCGACGATTGCTATGCATTGCATCAAATTGGTTATACACGCGTACAAAAGAGCCCATGCACGCGCATAAAAGTACGGTATGTTGGTAGAATGTAAGCGGCAAAGCGAGGCAGAAAAACAGGAGCCACGGAGTCGCCGAGGAAATGGAAGGACATGATTCTGATGCAATTCCCCGAAAGGATGACAACCCGTCTGCGCCGTGTGTTCGAGGGGGTGGGTGAAGGGTGAAGTGGGAAGGGGGAGAGAGGGGGAAGAGAGCAGTTGCTGCTATCTTAGTCGCCTCAAAGCAGTGATAACATTTTCCCTCCCGGAAAGAGCCTAGCAACGTACAGAGAAGAGAGGAGAGCAAATGCTGGTGTTGTGCGGCGCAGCTTTCGTCATCGGCGGCGGCGTTTCAGGTCGATATCCGGATAACGCCGACGGTCGCCCGGGCAACCGGAAAACCACGCCTCTGCAAACATGGCTGCCCTTCGGGGGGCGGACGAGCAGACTCAGGCGGCATATACCAGAGGCTTAAATTATCATAATATTGGTCTTTGTCTCGGTGAGTGAGGTGAAGTAGCCAGATACGCGAGATCGGCCTTCACCATTCAACCCGGTCCTTCGATTTCCCCATTTCACTTCGTTCCTTTTCTTTCCTTTACTTTTCCTTTTTTTTTTATTCTTTTTTGAAGGAAGGGGGGTTAAGCAAAAGACCCTAGCGATTTTTACTTTTTTTTTTCTTGTTTTAGAAAACATATATTAAGGTAATTTTGAGATTAGAGATGTGTCATATTAGAGATGCATTGGTAATCTCTTTAGTGCTTAACAACTTTGAACTAGGTAATGTTGCCGCTGGTTTGTAGACCGCAATCACCGCAACGCTTCAAAATCAATTTTTGCGTTCTTTTTTTTTTTTTTTTTTTTTTTTTTTTTTTTTTTTTTTTTTTTTTTTTTTTT
>JABFPJ010005475.1:0-12154 GCA_022817425.1 Gryon sp. ZL-2020
AGCATAGTACTGATATACAACGGACACTTCTATATAAGCAACAAATAAGCAGTGTTGATTCATGAGTCAATAGAATTCATCGCTGATACTGATCCAGTATTCTGCGAAGAAAAAACGTTATATAATTTTTCAGTACGTTTCAATACTGGCATTATACTAATTACAATAGATATGACTCAATAAGCAATATACAAATATTACTATCATTCATCATAAAGTTAATTCAATAGATACATCATACATTTACATTTATACGACTTTTAGTACATATTAGCCAAAATAAATAATTTCTTTTCAATGAACTCAGTATTTCTATTTAATGAATTCACTGGATTCACTGAAATCACTTGAATTCAGTAAAGTCAGTGATTTTTTAATTCTACTATTAACTTATACTTTAATTTTCCATTTCGAAACAAAATACTGAATCTATATCCACGATGTATGACTTTGACGCATGAGTCAGCAGTGTTTTGTATATTATTTATTCTACCATAATCTATGGTAGAATATGGAATTCTACCATACTGCACATTTATGCACATATAGTAGGTATTATACTTACTATAGAATATCCCTAGCGGAAAAAGCAGTCTGGATATAGTATGGATGTAGTCTGGATACACTTTGCTAGACTATATCCAGACTAATTTTTCCACGCGGGATTCTACCATAATCTACCATAAATCGCGCCAAAATTACGAAATAAATGTGAAATGTGGATGATGACATTCATCTGAACTCTGAATCTTCTAACTATAAACCTAAAATTGAACTGAACTTTAAACTAAAATCAATCAAACAAATATTTGAATGAAAATTTGATGACAAATTCTGCGAGATTCTAATAATCAAACTATCAAGGAAATTATGGTTAATTGACACCTGTCGATTAAGGTATGACATCCGAATTAAAAATACGCACTTTTGTCATTTGTTAGCGACTCTGCGGAGCATCGGCCGCACTGATGGACGGACGTTTCGTGGTCGATATCTAGATTCCCTCATGAATATATTCACAAACTGGGCTCCGAAGTACGAGACAAAGATGTTAACTGGTGATTGGGGAAACGTTTTCCTTCTATCGACTATCATCTTGTTAGTGAGCCTGGCGACCGGGAGACCATCTTTGAAATCTCTTACTCTGCTCTTTAACCATCCTAAGCAAGATGAAAAAAACGTCTACGAATCTGCTTACACTGCGACCGCAATTATTTCACCAAAAACCGCTTAGTCTGCATAGTTATGATAAAATTGATTAAATTAAAACGGCACTGTCGCGAACCTTTAAACTTTTTGTTCATGTTAATCAACGCTTGTAATGAAAAGCGATCAATTTTTATTAATTGCGAAACAAACTTTTTAAGTGTAGCATAAAATTGAATTACTGCTATTTATAATTATTTTTCTTATATTTTGTTTCTTTATCTTGAATGTTTTCATAATAGTTTGATCTTGGAATAAAATAGAAATTGATTCTCCTGCGCGAATAGGAAAATTTACAAAAATAAATATAATATTGAAAATATACTTTCTTTTCACACAAGCAAGATCGAATGCAATGACATAAAAACAAATAAAAAATGGACACAATATTTTTGTAAATTTTTATAATGAATCTTTAAGAAATGTCATTATTTTGAAAGAATATAATTATGAATTCCTATAAAATTTAACGAATTATATAATTTATAGGTTTTCATAAGTATATTTTTAGACAATCTTGAATGTTCATAAAGATTCATTATTGTTTTTTTTTCATAATTAAAATATAAATAATGATTTTCTATGATCTTCTATGCAACTTAAACGGGGGTAGGTTTAACTTGAAAATTTGGCCAGTGCTTGTGTGCACACTGATGAAACAAGGATTGTATTGTTAATACACATTTTTATACAGATTTACGATCAATGTGATAAAAATTCGATTAAATTCGGTTATTTCTAGTTATTGATAAAGTAATGATTAAAATGGAAATATAAGTATACAATATACTCGTTTCTATAGACAAATAATGTCTATTTCTACGCACTTTTAATAAGACTAAACAAAAAACATTTATAACAAATCAAGAGACACGGAAGTGTCTCTGCCCAAGTACAGAAAAAACGATCGTTTTTTCGTGGCCAGCACTACCATGTCTCTTTTCAGATACGAACAAATTGATTTTCAAGCTGATTTTCAACATATAAAAAAAGCAACAATAACAATAAAATTGCAATTTTTTTAGCTTGAGAAAGAGTGCTAAGTAGTTGAATTACAAGTAAACATTTTGGAATTTTCTGGAGAAAAAATTGTAATGTAAACTTAGCTAATGTACATAATTAATACTGTTAATTAATAAATTACATTTTATTCTAGATTCACTCCTCAAAATGAAAATTCCTTAAGTAAAATTTGTGTAAAAAAATTTGCTTGACCATATTTATTGATATCAGTACCTTATATTGAAAACACTTTTAGTGATATTAGTATGTTTTTCATTTTTTTAAGTTTCCTTTTTCGATTTAGAATATGAAGTTTGAATTATATTCAATTATATTAAAGTGTTTTCGAATATAAAGTTTGAATTAAGATTAGATTTTATTCTAGATTCATTCTTTGAATTGGGAAAGTTTAATATGTTTTAAACGTTATTGCTTCTTAATTCGTAGACTTTTTTGTACTTGGCCTTTACTTTTTATTTTTATTTCGAAAGGCAATACATTTATCAAAGACAATAAAATTATATAAACGTAAATATCTGCTATTAACTTATATTTTGCATATTGTACACTACAAAACCATAATTTTTAATCGCTCACTGGAAATGAAAAAATGCCATTATAACATAAAAATCGCTTAGATTAACTGAAAAACCGACTAATACCAACTTTGTTTATGATGTTGAATATGAATGATATATTAGTGTTACGTATACACTTGATCCAGCATATTAATCAATGTAACCTTAGCCCTGTTATATAGATCAACATGGTTTTCAATGCTAGAGTTGAACTGTCGAAGAACTGACATATGATGGAAAGATAAATGATGATTTATAGTTTATGTTATATGTCACAATTATTTAAGGTAAATTTGCATGTGAATTTGAATAAATTATACCATAATTATTCACACCAATATAAAGTAATCTTAACGATATTGTTCATTTAAATAAGGAGAAAAAATTTTGAAATAAAAATTATACAATTGATAATAGAATTTCAGTACACTGCAAACACAAGTGTCTCATTTTGAGACATTTTTGATGATTGAGACGCGAAAAGTGTCTTAAAATTGAATAAATGAGACATTTTTGTTGTCTCAATCATCAAAAATGTCTCAAAATGAGACACTTGTTTTTGTAGTGTATTCAGTAAATACCCACTCAACATTGCATTGCATGAAGTTAACTTACAGTTAACTCATTAATCGCTCACGTGCAACACATTAGTAACACATGCGTTACTCAAACATTCCTCAATTTCCACTACAATGTTATATCGCAGCGGCAACAATGTAAGCTGTCGTGCAGCTGCCGCAAAGACAACTCAAATGTGCCGCTACGACAATGCACTGATTTCAAAATATGGTAACGCAATAATCGCACATTCTTTATAATAGGGAATTCTTCAGAAATCTTGCGATAAGCAAAATTTTATTTGTTGGAAGCGTAAATTTATCGTGCAAATAATGATAAAGTTATCCTGCGGATATCGCAGTGGTTACTCATTTATATTTTCTTAATTATTGAATAGTTAAATTAAATTAAATTGTATAATCTTACTTATTGTTGTTTTATTAATTATATTTATTAGATATATATAGCTAATCATATTAGTTAAATTTAGCACAGAATTTATTAATTGTATTGTTTTTCATTAGCATGATAAAATAAGATATTAAAACTCAGTGATTAATTAATGCCGATAATTAAAGTTTGTTAAATTGTCAGCAATAAATCGACAATTAATAGGTAAATTTAAATTAAAATACATATGTAAAACATATTGTATTATATAGTTTGATACTTTACTGTAATTTATTTACTTATAATTTAGTTATTGAAGTGGTGTAAAAAGAAGGTAGTAAAACATAATAATGTGCTTTTTATAAACTAAACTTTTATTGAAAAATATATCAATATATTTTATTGAATAAAAACACTTACTATACTGAGAGTCATCTGATATGAATTTTTATTACAAGTAATACCAATCTTGGGACGTTACAGAAGAAGAACAAATTTTACTGTGAAATATAGTGAAATTAGATATGGAAATCGTATCTTCAGGATTTCTGAGGATTTTTAGGCCAGTAACAGAAGATTTGACCTTTTTCAACATTAGTCCATTTCTTGAACACCTCGTTTCAAGAAATGAGAGTTTTTAATATCTTATTCTATCATGCTAATAAAAAACAATACAATTAATAAATTCTGTGCTAAATTTAACTAATCTGATTAGCTATATATATCTAATAAATATAATTAATAAAACAACAATAAGTAAGATTATACAATTTAATTTAATTTAACTATTTAATAATTAAGAAAATATAAATGAGTAACCACTGCGATATCCGCAGGATAACTTTATCATTATTTGTTCAATGTTAAGTTTCCATTAGTTTTAACTATTTTTTAAGTTTATTATTAATGTTTTGGATAATCAGATAATTTAGAACAAATTGGCAATTATATGTCTTAAAAATTAAACAACAATTTCTGGAATTATTTCGCTAATCGTTTTAGTATCCAAATAGTGAAAATTGGACTGACTAATTTGATTATCTGTAAATAATTTATTTATTAAGATATTATTACAAGTTATTTTTAACTTAATATCCATATGTTTGTTTAATATAACAATCCATTTTTAATGTATTAGTATAACATTAAACAGAAATAATTTGAGATAAAATAATGATAACCTTTAAACGCTGAAAAAGTTGTGGTAATCCATATAACTGTAATTTATTTATTACATATTCATCCATTTTCACACTATAATACTTTAAATCACTGTAACAACTAATATTAACTAAATAGGTTATATTTACTAAGTCAGTCAGTGTAAACCAGTGTGATCATATGTAGTAACATTAAAACGAACACGCCAAATGCCGTTCCAAAAGTAATACGAAAAATTATTTCTTTCTTTGTCTTTCACGGTCATAAAACAGCATCGGATAACCAAAGTTTTGGAACAAAATATAGAATACAGCTATTGGTTTAGCAGAACTGTGCCTGTAAGCCTCATTTTAAAACCATGCTGGAATAACATGGTCATTATGCAGTGTTAGCAAAATATATTCAACATCATTTTTTATGCTATTGTAATGGCATTAGTATTTCCAGTGCTCTCTGTTAAATTACACACATTTTTTGGGAAACTGGTTAAAAGACCAGATGTTTTTTTTAATGGCCATAACTTAGCCATTTTACATCCAAAATGACACAATTTTTTTAGTTACGCGTAATTAAACGTACTTTTATATTCTAATGGAGAAAACAGAGATTCCAAACTCTTTTGATTCCGTCCACAGGTTTGAACTTTTTTCAATTTTATTACGCATGTTTTTTTTTGGTTGGAGATATTGGGGGTGGGGATGGTTGAAAAATGTAGGATGTGCATGTAAACTAAACTAGGCACCTTCTCAAATAACCCGCGTTTTGAAATTTTCAATTTGCTTGTGTTTTGCAAATTCAATTTCAAAATGCGAGCTATTAGAAAATTGGCTATTTTTCATTTCTTGTTAGGTGGCTGTTTTTTTTTCCAGTATTGTAGAATATTACGCAACAATATATCGGGCATCCGTTTTCCGGAACGGAGTTTACAAGCCGAGGTTAATAATCGCATAAAATAAATAGACATTTTTAGAATATATATGTTAAAAGTCAATTATTTTTACACTTCGTTAAATATCTTATTCAATTATCCCAAAATATAAGTTTCATGTTTTAAAAATACTCTGTAATATTAATGATTCTTGGATCTTGAAATGTTTTAAAAGTTATTCATTCTTAACAATTTGAGTCTTAGTGGATGGATAAACGAAAAATGTTAATTCGCATAAATGGTGTGTATTGTCACGAACGTCTTTACACACCTAACCTATCTGGCGCAATCAATTCTTTGTGGAAGACAAGAATATTCCATTTCCCTTGGTAAATGTTCAAGGTGAATCTGCATACAGATACATGCAAAATGCAAGTGAGATCACGCGTGAAAAGAACCCCGATCCTGAGAGAGTTGTCGAATCGAGTCGTGATACATAATGCAATGCATCGTTGAAACAAGCATGCAGTTTTGTTTCTTTTGTCGGGACAATTGCTTGCTGATATTAAACCGATATCACCACTCTGAGACTGCTTAATTCGATTCAAGGTTTTCAAGTCTTTGTGAATTTATCATTTGATCAATGATATAGGTTATTGAAACATTATGAAAGTGTTACTGATTATGCACCAATAAAGATCGTATGCTTAAAGTTTCTACAACTTTCGTTGAAAAGGTATCTACAATTCGAGATCGAATATTTTTTTTATCGTAAATAAGTCGAAAAGAAATGAGTATAGATACTAATTGAAATAAAAACTGAAGGTTTTATTATTTTCAGACTTATTATATTGCCTATATTAATTGAATAACTATATTGAAAAACTTATTAAATTATTCATTTTATTTGAATTTGCAGCAAATATGGAAATTTTATTCCAGCACTATTAGAGCGTTAATCTTAAAATGCTATATTGCGTATGTTTCGGCACATCCAATTATTCATCAAGCTATCACATCAGCCAATCACAAAGCAGCGACAAGAGTTAGCACTAAAAATTAATTATTAAATTAATAATAAAACACAAACTCTATTAAAAATAACAACTTAGAATTAGTTAATCATAACCCATATACATTGCAAAATTTAATAAAAAATGGCGAAGACACATTAAACAAACATGAAACAACAAATGCTGTATATCAATTCGATTTTAGTTGTGGAAAACCATATATTGAAGAAACAAAAAGACTAATTAAAAGTATAATTAAAGAACACTAGCATGACATTAAGATTAATAAAAAACATTAATATCAAAACACATAAAAAAATCCAACACATAAAACAGAATTTGATAAATTTAAGATATTACAGAAAGAAACACAAGAAAATAAAAGAAAAGTCTCAGAAATACTATACATTAATAAATTTAAAAATACCGCGTTAAACTCAAAACGTGATTCCCACATAGGGCCAATGTTGGTCCAGCCTTTGAACAGGATTTGCCCAAGAAGGCCCCAGGTTTAGCCAAGTTCAAAATTCTACTACACTGAAAGGAATTTTATAGATATTTCTATGTATATGTATAGTTATATATATAAAATATATTATATGTATATTATCACACGGTAGTGTCATTATTATATATTATTATATATTTATATATATATATATATATGTCATTATTATATATTATTATATATTATAGACACGGTAGTGTCTCTGGCCAAGTACAAAAAAACGATCGTTTTTGTGCGGCCAGCACTACCGTGCCTCTTTTCAGATACGAACAAATGCCGTTTTTCAACATACAAAAAAATAGCAAATAAATTTTTTTTGCTATAATATTGTTGCCATCATCGCCTTGAAGAAAATATGTATTATATGTATAAATATATGTTTTAGTTATTTTTAGTAAGGCCAAGACAAGACCAAAACATTCCTACCCAAGAAAAAATTGAGTATTGGCCCAATAAAGGCATACCAACATATCTACAGAGGCCCTACATTGGCCCTATGTTGTTCAAAAAATGGCCTTTTATAGGGCTGTAATGCCTAGCCTTTACAATGCCTACATAGGAAAACATTGATTGGCCCGGCATATTGCCACAATAGGCTAAATATAGCAATGCGATTTTGTCATGGCTCCATGTGGGCATGCCGATACAACTTATTAATTTTAATTTAATCCTAACTAAATATTAGTTTTAATTTATCCTTATATTGTACATAAAAAATGTGTGTTTGATTTCACTCTAAATTTATTATTCAAATCATATTCAAATTTTATTATTAATTATGTATTTGTTAGAATTATATTTTTGTTTATTTATCATTCTAGATGTATATTAATATCCCAAGCGTATTTTGTATTCGGGCTATATTAGGGCCCTTTATTTAAATTCTATAATTATTTCGGGCCGCTAAAATTTTGCCTTCAGAATGCCTTAAAAGGCTGAACTCTGGGATGTAACGCATGGCGGTAAGCTGGGCCCGAAAGGGCTGCCTTTAAAGGGTAAATCAAGGCCCTTTTAGCAGCCCGAAAATTGTTATCAGGTACATAACCAGGGATACATTTTCGAGGCCTTTCCAGGCTATTCTTTATTAAGCCTTTAAGGGTAGGTATTATAGAACCTTTAAAGTTTGGCAACAATGGCCCACTACTTATTGCCATGATTGTAAAATTAATTAAAAAAAATTATTATATTATATTTTTTATGTATAATCATTTTTTTGTCTCTGTAGAAATATCGTTATTATGGACATCTAAATTATTTTAGTATATTACAGTTTCTGAAAAATCCTCTGCTATCAGGAATTGAACTTCTGTTCGTCAGGTTACTGGTCTCGTACGTTACCGCTGGGCTATATCACCTATAAGTCTACTATGTATAAAAGAGTTTCTTAAGTTATTCAATGGCAATTTTTGTGTGGCCCTTAAAGGCCCTTTGTTCAATTATTATAATCGATACATATTATCGCCCTTAAAGGTTTTTTACGACGATAACCATTACAGGCTCATTTTGTCACCTTGAAAGTGCACGATATATTTTCCTGTTAATAAACAAATAAGTTTTTTGTAATAGGAACTTTTAAGGGTCCTTTTTAGACTACTCTTACGGGTTTTATTTACTGCTACCCTTAAGAATACCTGAAAGGTAAATTGTATAAATGACCGTAAAGGTTACATAAGCAGGGCCCTGAAAGGGCCTAATATACCTAACCCTTTCTAAATATTTACTTATTTTTTATTAAAATTCTTTGAGGGTTCTGCGCAGAAATGCTTTTAAGGGCTGTATGTGTCGTTACCCTTATAGATCCCTGAACGATAGGTTGTATAAATACCCGTAAAGTCGGCAGGAATCAGGGCCCTGAAAGAACCTATTATAATCGACCCTTTTAAATATTTACTTATTATCTAGATAGGTTCTATAAAGGCCCTGCTCTGATTTACTTTTACAGGTTTTGTTTATTGCAACATTAAGGGTCCTTTAAAGATATATTTTATTATTGCCCAGAAAGGTTGCATATATCGAGGCCCTAAAAGGACCGAATATACTCGACCTTTTCAAAATATTAACTTATTTTCTAAGTAGGCCCTTCAAGGGCCCTGATCTGATTTACCTTTACAGTGCAACCATTGAAGGACCCTTAAAGGTGTATTGTATTATTGCCCAGAAAGAATGCATGTTTGGGACCCTGTAAGGGCCTGTAATGGCTATGTTGGCTATAAAATTAAGATGGCGACCTAAATAGGACCTGGAAGGGCACTGAAATTGTAGCCCGTATTGGTCATGCCCTTAAAGGCCCCTAATGATATCATGGTTCGCCAGCACAAGAATACGCTTGGGATATAATGTACTCTAAAATCACTAATAATACTAAATTTAAATGTACAATACGTAAAATATTGTTTGTAATTTTTCACATATAATCATTTCGAAACTTATATTAATTAATTGACATTACAATAATAATGAATTCATATATTGTAATTATATTTATAATTGTACTTTAATCGAAAATATAAAAAAATATCTTAAGAAATGTAATTGACACACAACTTAAAATTACGAAATAAAAAATATTTTTATTATAAAAATTAAGTATTTTATATAAAAAAAAATTTCTTTTTATGTGAGCCTACATAATGCCACTATTGGTATGCCTTTATAGGCATAATACATTAACACCTTCGTAATGCCAACATTGGAATTACTTTAATGGGCCAATACATTTCTTTCGCGGTTGGCCTTTGTTGGGCCAATGTCATACCATCATTAGACCAACATAGGTATTTAAAAGGCGAGGCATTACAGTCATATATAGGGCCACTATATCTTACCTACAGTGGTCCAACATTGGCCTACCAATATTGGAAATCATGGTAAGGTAATATGTCGGGCCTCAGTTGGTTTGCCTTGACTTCACTACTTTTTAGGGTTTGCCTATATAGGGCCAACATATTTTTGTTGGCTTGCCACGATAAATTTTTACTTGGGATTAACTAAAAAATGTTAAAAATAATTAAATTGTTATGCACTTGAATGGTTTAATGAAACAATACAATTCTGAAGCAGAAATTTTCAACTGATCGTGAACTGTACATAAAACGGGAGTAAGAGATCTCCACAAGAAGTGGGCATAAAAAGTACGCATGGGGTTGGAAGAGTAGTGCATGAGATGAAATATACATCGTTATGTGTAATTTCCCAGACGCAAGCGATCTGCGATATTGCTCGCTTTCAGAAATCACTTGTCTCGTTAAAGCAATTTGTTTCACAACAGAAAGGGGAAATCCATGATACCCTTGATTATTAGCAAAATTCATTTAAAAATTCTGCAGACTTCTATAGTATATTAATTCATTAGCATATTATATATGCATGCATATATTGTGTTCTAATTAACGGAGAAAATGGTTTTATATTAAATTGAAATATGTAAAATAAAAATGGAAGGAAGTTTATAATAATACATATAATGGATAAAAAATTTTATAACCTTTGATTCAAGAGTCAGATAATTTCAGCTTGAAAAATTCTAGTCTAAAATAATTTGCAAAATACAACAGAAAATTTGAATATGAGTTTGAAATTTCATATGAATTCAACTACAATTCTACTACAACATATAATTGAAATTATATGATTTCAACTACAAAAATATAAGTAAAACTAATTTTCAAGTTATTGGAATCCGAATTCCTATAAAATTTTGAAGTCAAATTCAAATTTTCTGTTGCATTTTTCAGATTATTCCAGACTATAATTTTTCAAACTGAAATTATCTGACTCTTAAATCAGGAATTCTCTTTATTTTCATTCAAAATTTTTATCTAAAAACTTTTTAAATTTAATTTTTATTCATGAAAAAGAGCAATTAAATGTATAACTTAATTATATATAATTTCATTAGAAATATATATATATTTCATGAATCTCGTTAAGTTTTGCACCTTACAGGAGTATAATTTCTGTATCCACTTGCAATTAAATTGAACTATAAAATCTTGGAGTTTATGAATCATGACGTTTTGTCGTTGTAGCACACACGACTTTTAGTCACGAAACTTTTTTTTTAATATAAAATAAAATTAGCATCGTTCCATGTTTTTTATCATATTTGCGAAGGTGTAAATAAAACTCTATTTTGTATATTTAAATTAAATTCATATTAAAGTAATTGTATGAATTATAAACTTCAAAAAGAAAATGAGTAAGTATAAAAAAAATAATTTTAAATCTTATTGTTAACTTTTTGTTGCGAATTTGAGGTAAATCTATATTGATTTAATCTTAAGCTACTTGCGTGCATACAATTGCACTACAGTAAAATTTGTATTAGAATTTAACATGGAAATGATCTAAAGAAAATATCGATCATCCATGACCTATTTGTCAGTTTTTGAATTAAATTATGACGAAGTATACATGTTATGTCCATTTTGCAGAGTAAAGTAAATACATTTTATAAAATTATTTATTCATAATTAATTTTTTATATTAATATAAATGAGCGTGATATATTAACATAATACAATATATTATATTATTTCGTTTCCTACGATATTTTTTATTCGTTCAAATATTCTTCAGTAGTATTAATGTTACTAACCGCCACTTAGCCGTAATTTCATCCACACTTATACTTTAATATATAATCAATCTATTAAAATTCGTTCTACTTGTTCTGAGTGGAGACTAATTGATTTAATATGTACTCGATTTTAATATAAAATTCGTTTTCTCTCAACTTTTCATAAAGCCAAGTCTCTCTGATGTTGATGTCAGTAAAAAGAGTTGTGTTTTATATTTTTCTCAAAATTGTAAAAATTTGCTAACGCGAATTTGTTTTTTTTTTGTTTTTTTTTTTTTTTTTTTTTTTTTT